>JAOVYX010001659.1:0-12440 GCA_035668315.1 Drosera spatulata | reverse complement strand
CTAGGTTGACATGTTACCTGATAAACCAAGGGAACCTTAGGCACCAAAAACACTGCAAGCATTTTCTTGTTTTGTTGTTGCAATCTTTCAGACACACTTTTGATGAGAAGAATAGCAATCAGTGTTTTCCCAGCTCCAGTTTCAAGAAAAGCAATGGTATTCTTTTGCTTCGCTTGTTCGAGGACATCCAACTGGTATTGCCTTGCTCGCTCTTCTGGAATCCTCTCTTTCCGACCAACCTCTCTCTTTTTATCCGTCTTCCCATCATATTCCTGTTTTCTATCACACTCCATCTTCATATCATCTCCATTACGACCAACTTCATATGAACCTGGTAGAAACACTATCTCTTTCGACCCTGGCCGATCTCTCTCCCAATAGCCCTTTGCTCCTTTGTCTCTACCCTCCCCGTCTCCACCCTCCCTCCTCCTACTACGATACTCCCTTCTCCTAAACTGATCTCTGTCTCTCCTTCCACGGTCGTCCCAATCTCGAGACCTCTTCCTACCATTACCCACCCCCTCTCCACCATAACTACCAGAACCAAATCGTCTACTAGACGAGTACCTACCGTCACTGTCACCATCGTCGTTATAAGATCTTCTCCCGTATCTTCCCTCACTATCAAACTCTCTCGTCAGGCCACTTCTACCCTTCGTATCAGGACAGGTTACCGCAGAATCAACACTACCCACATCACATCTTCCACCATCCACCACAGCAGCTGCCCCATTACTCCTCGGAACCTTCGACACATCGCCAAACCCATCAACTTCCATTCCCCCAACACCAGCTGGTGCTCCATCATCTTTCTCTGAGGAGGCAACCATGAGCTCTCCAAAGAACCCATCACCATTGGAAATGCCATCCTCAAAATTCTCCCACTTTACAACATTAGAATCATTAGAATCCTCAAAATCACGTATCACATCATCCTCGAACGCATCGAGCCAATACGTCGGCTGCCTCGACTCCTCAGAGACCATAACCCCCATTACCTCCATATCCAGATGAAATCACCAAATACCCACAATAGAAAAACAAGAAAAAACAAAACACAAAACAGCAATTCATGCAATTCACATTGTCATCCAACAGAATCTTATGAGAAAATAACTACCTAGTCCACAAGTCCACAATCGTTCCACAACCCCGGCCCCACCGCGCCACGAGAAACGCCAACACACACACCACAATACATCGTCTCCAGTCCAAAACAAGAACCTCCTGCCCTAAACTAACATTGTTCAGATTTCCCCTTCAAAGACCAAAACACAAACACAAACTCACACCATCACCACCTCACTTTCCCTCTCCTCCCCTCTGCAACAACCATGTCCTCCTCCACCTCCTCAATCTCCTTCCCTCACCTCCACATTGCCGGCACCAATCCGATCAGACTCCGCCGCTGCCATCACTTCCCCCTGATCAAACTCCCTCCTCCGCCTCGACCGATTCTCCGAGTGGTGAGCGAGAGAGCAGTGGGGATCGATTTGGGGACGACGAACTCCGCGATCGCGGTCATCGAGGCGGGGAAACCGGTGATCGCTCCCGTCGACGGGGGGAATGGGACGATGCCGTCGGTGGTGGGGTGGAGTGATGAGAAGGGGGGAGAGAGGCGAAGAGGGGTGAAGGGAAGGCGAGGAGAGTGGAGGGGGTGAAGAGGTTGATTGGGAGGAAAATGGAGGAGGCTGTGAGATTGGGGTGGGAGGGGCTGCGGTTTACTCCGCAGCAGATGTCCGCCAAGGTAATCAAATTTTTGGGACTCCAACTCGGATTCAATAATGATATACTCCCCCTCAAAAACAAGACAAATTCGACATAGACAAAGGCAATACGTTAGCTTATGCAATTAAAGTATTATTTTATGTAATTTCGTTATATATTATGAATCTTAAATTTGTATGACGACGATGATTGATATTTTTATCTTGTTTTTTTATCAATTTAAAGATTGATCTAAATATTACGATTGAAAATTATTTTCATAGATTTCTATCGTGAAATTAACATGAATGGATATTTAATCTATATTCTTTGATTTATATGGAACATTGTTATCACCTAAGATGAGAAAATAGACTATATGTTTGTGTTGTGATTTTAAAGAGAGAGAGAGAGAGGCGCGCGCGATGACGTAAAAGTTTGAAACCACCATCGTTTCTTCGTTCAAGATACAGTTTAAGAGATAGTCCCGTGGGGATAATTTATCAGCCGCCACCATCTCTTTGGGCCTTTTGGGCATCTCTTCTTGGCCTTGCTGGATCAGGGGAAGCCCATGAATTTCAGATTGTCCTGATCTCAGCAAAGTCTCTTCCTTGTTTGGCTTCGATAAGCTGCAGCTTGATATTCTTGTGTCCTTGGTGTAGTTGCATGGTCGGACATCCAAGGAGTGAACCTGCTGTTTCTGCATCGTGAATTTGACGGAGTTTATGTTGTGATACATTGTCTGCAGATTTTAAGGAAGCTTGTAGACAATGCGGAGAAGTTCCTCAAAGAAAACGTTACCAAGGCGGTGATCACAGTCCCGGCTTATTTCAATGATTCTCAGCGAACTGCAACGAAGGATGCTGGAAGAATAGCTGGTTTGGAAGTTCTAAGGATCATCAACGAACCGACGGCTGCTTCTTTGGCTTATGTGTTTGAGAAGAGGAACAATGAGACTATCCTGGTTTTTGACCTTGGAGGTGGAACCTTTGATGTTTCAGGTGCGGCGTTAATTTAGTTACTATGCTGGTGCATTTCTTACGTTTGTGTCTATTTTGATTTGATCAACATCAAATTAATCAGAATTTGGAATAAAGTGTGTGGTTTGTCTGAGAGCAACATATAAGAAACAAAAACTCTGATTGGATGATGTCACCACATGACATATGAGAGCTTCCTATCTTAACGTTGTTTTTCTCTAACTATAAGCTTCGACGAAGCAATCTTTTGCATTATGTTATGTGCTCCTGCAGTTCTTCAAGTCGGAGATGGAGTTTTTGAGGTTCTTTCAACTTCAGGTGACACCCATCTCGGAGGTGATGACTTTGACAAGGTTTGAAATCAACCCTGGACTTTGCTCTCATTGCTTTCTCCTTGCATTTCCTGTTGCTGCTTATGATACTTCTGTTCAACAGAGAATAGTCGATTGGATCGTGGACAACTTCGAGAGGGGCGAAGGCATAGACCTTCGAGAAGACAGGCAAGCTCTTCAACACCTAACCGAGGCAGCCGAGAAAGCAAAGATCGTGCTCTCAACTTTAACCCAGACCAATATCAGGTAAAGCTTCTGCCATATCTTGCTAGTGTTTGCCCAAGATTTTGTGTTTCACATGGTGCTGAGGGACGCCATGTTTTGCAGTTTACCATTCATCACGAGAACTGCGGATGGTCCTAAACGCATTGGCGCGACACTGACAAGGGCCAAGTTCGAAGAGATATGTTCAAACTTGCTCGACAGGTACAAGACGTTCATTATCTTAATAAATAAAACTGTTCAAAAAAACGAGTTTTTGTATCTTAATGTGGTTCCTGAGTCTATTGCAGACTAAAGAGTCCAGTAGAAAATGCGCTAAGAGATGGCAACCTCACATTCAAGCAGATAGATGAAGTCATTCTGGTCGGTGGCTCGACGAGGATACCAGCGGTACAGGATATAGTGAGGAAAATGACCGGAAAGGAACCAAACTGCAGCGTCAATCCTGATGAAGTAGTTGCCCTCGGAGCAGCAATTCAGGTAGTATACCAGTTCGGAGTTTATGTCCCATGCCTTGATTTGCTGTATCTTAGTGGTTGTTGCTTACATATTCAGGCCGGTATGTTGCTAGGAGATATTAGGAACATCATTTTGTTGGACGTGACACCGTTGTCAATAGGCCTGGAGACGCTAGGTGGTCTCATGAAGAAGATCATCCCGAGGAATACGAAACTGCCAACGTCCATGTCCGAGGTGTTCTCCTCCGCAGCTGATGCTCAGTCCAGCGTTGAGATCAATGTGCTTCAAGGAGAGAGAGAGTTTGCGAGAGACAACAAATCTCTTGGAATCTTCCGTCTCTATGGGATACCTCCTGCTCCACGTGGGGTCCCCCAGATCGAGGTGAAGTTCGCCATTGATGCAAATGGGATCCTTTCAGTGTCGGCCTTCGACATGGGAACTGGGAAGAAGCAGGAAATCATCATAACTGCTGCTAGCACCCTGCCTCAGGATGAGGTAAGTCTCGAGTCAAGACTTCTCGAGACCGTCATCAGCTGTCACCCCATCGGCATAATGCTGATGTTTTTCCTGGAATAATGTGATGTGAACATCGCAGGTAGATCGGATGGTGAAGGAAGCTGAAAGATACGCAGAAGAGGACAAGGAGAAAAGGGATGCTTTAGACATGAAGAACCAGGCCGACTCTCTCGTGTACCGAACAGAGAAGCAGCTCAAGGATCTAGGTGACAAAGTCCCTGCAGCTATCAAAGAGAAGGTTGAAACCAAGATCAACGAGCTCAAGGATGCAATCTCCGCCGGTGTTACCCAGAGAATCAGAGTCATGCTCGCTGCACTGAATCAGGAAGTGCTGCAGATAGGACAGGCCCTGTATAGCCGACCTGCAGCAGCTTGTGCTACAGGATCTACATCAGGAACCAACACCAGTTCATATGGCAATGCCTCTACTGGGAATGGGGAGGTTAAAGACGCAGACCTTTCAGTTAGAGGAAATAAAACGAAACAGTCGGCCCTATAGAAATGAACTAGGAGCATCGACCAACAGCCGATGTGGAATGATGCTTATGTGATATGCCCTTGTACAACCCTTGTTGTAGATGGATGAATAATAAGCTATACAAAATGATGCCAGGAGCCTACTCCCATCAATAAAAGTTCACAAGCATTAACATGTTCTCAGGGGTAATGTTTTAATAAAAACAAACAGGTTTTGCTTCAACCATGCTTTCTATCAAGATCTAAACCCGGCACGAAAAGCACTATATAATTGCCTAGTTCACATTATCTACATGCTTGATACACTATCAATACAGAAACATAAGAAGCCACCGTCTTATTTCTTTATATAAACCAGCAAATAGATTATACTTGTGAAGTTGTTGCCTTACAAGTTGGCTGACCGGCTTAGATAAAAGATCCCTGATTAAGAAACTAAGTACAGTGGATACATGGCCTTAGATCAATTGACGATCTCTATTCCTGTTAAGGGAGTCCCTTCATGGAGTTGAATCGCGACATCACCAACTACCTGCATTTTGTTCAATCAAGGTATACAATATCAATAGACAGAGCTGCATAGCCTAACGTAATAAAGCATCGCTATATGCATGACTAACCTTTGAAATTCAATATTGGCTGAAACAAAAAGCAGTTTGCTTACATGAATTATAGAATTGCAGAGTGCAATTCAGACATATCACGGTTTCTATAAGTTCCAGATCATGTATACCTTGGCCATGGATCGATAAGAATGTTCTGTAACTCCAGCAACATGGGGCGTGATTAAGACATTCGGAAACTTCAGAATAGGGTCGTCCGGATCAAAAGGCTCAGACCAAGCGACATCAATTCCCAAGCCGCCTAAGTGGCCGGATTTGAGATTATTTGCAACAGCATCATAATCTAGGAGGCCTCCCCTTGCAACATTTACCAAATAAGCTCCCTACATAACCAAATTAGTATTCACATCACAGATTTCGTAACAGGACAAAAAATCAGCAAGGTGATTATAATTCACAACAATGTGGCCTAGAGAACATGGAACAACAAAGGCAAAAGAAATGTGGTGCAAAGAAAATCTACCTTTTTCATTGACGTGAAAAATGAATGATTCACAATAGCAGCCTACACATGGAAGCAAACGAAATCTCAGTCCGTGTTCTGAAAACTTGTCAATCAGTATCAGAAAGATAGGAGTCGGAGCTTTACGGTTTCCCGACTCAAAGATAAGCAACAGACGACAATGTCTGCAATGCTTGCAAATTTGTAAATATCATCATGGCTCCCCTTCTCATCAACCAGATCATCAACACCATGGTTCTGGCCTGATAATAATAGAATGCAGAATAATGGATCAGCCACAAGGAGGAAATATAATAGTAAGTGGAAAGACGTAGCTAGGTAATGTAACGGGGTTCAGCGTCCGTTATCCATACCATCCAGTATCGAGAATGAGTCCAAATATGAGACCCAACTTCTTTTCGTCGCAATGATTTTCACACCAAATGGCTTCAAGCGCTTTGCCAATTCAAGCCCGATATTTCCAAATCCCATTAAAAATACCTGCAGGCACAGGAAAATTTTGCGGGGCAAAACTTCCTCAAGGTCAGACGAATAAAGCGAAGCTTCATCTTGTATGAAGGCCAACTTTAAAAGCAGGGCAAGTTTTTGCACTACTTTGACTGGAGCAACATCTTCAGGTACAAATTTTCCATAGATGCAAGAGCAATATTTTAATGAAAAAAGAGCAATTGTTTATCCAAAAATGCAGAGCACAGAGAATGGACTAGAAGAATATAGTCATGGTATAAGAAGTCCAACTGAAGGAGTAGAAAGATGAAAACTCACTGTTTTTCCAATTAAGTTATCACCAACTGGTTCTCCAAGCTTCTTTTGCTTTATAGAATTTCTCATATGGATCTGCCATGAGTTGCCATGAGTTGCCATGAGTTGCCATGAGAAATGGAAAGCTCCCAAACAAGCGTATATTTTTCTTAAAGAAGTATGAGTTATTTCTAAGACAAGTGATTATTGAAGCCTAATTGCTCACTTGCTTGCGCAGAAGTCCTAGCATCAAGTAAATTGCCATTTCAGCACATGAAGCAGCGTTTCCGGTGACATCTCCAGGAATTTTAGCAACCTTAATTCCATATTTTGTCGCTGCGTTAACATCAATGCCTAGACAGAAGATTTAGGCGCAGCAAAGATCTTTAAAAGAACCACATCCAACAAGAAGATCATTATGATTTATGGACATGATTTTGAAATAGTGAAAAGAAGAGAGGGATTATTCACCATCAATTCCAACACCAAACTGCATCACGAGTTTCATTTTATTGGCATTGGATAAAAGAGTCGAATCCACTCGTAGGTTTTTGGAAACACAGAGATGGTAATCGCCAATGACACCAGGCACATCAGCGAATGGAATGACATCAACCTACAAAACAAAAGGTGAGAAAGGTGCTACCCCCATTAAGGAACAAGAGCTCCATAAAACATAGATAAACCGGGCACAAACATCAGGACAGCATAGACGAGCATACATGGAGTAGATACTAATACGAATCAGGGAAACTCGCCCTCAATACACTCAAATTTAAAACACCGCCAGGTCATGAACAAATGTATAATGCACAATCATACTCTATGCCATATCTCCCCTTCTTCTATTCCAAATTACCTGGATATGACGATGTTCACTGAGATACTCTCTCGTATAGATATGAGACGCAGGAAAATTCGGCCCGCAAAAAAGAACTCGAGTCACATGCTCGCTTGTCTTGTTCACTTCCTCATTATTCCCCATTGATCCTGCACTGATCAAAATCACTTGTACAATTGATAACCAACACAAAATCTCAAATCAAATTCTCCATCAACAAGAAGCACACATCAAAATAAAAACCACCTGAGATTTACACCAACAAGCGGAGCTCAATAAACATTTGATCAAACAAACTTCCTAAATTTTTGGCATCCATGACATTATCTAACACACAGTTACAACAAATCAACTCCAAAACCCACCTACCGCAACCAAACAAATCAAAACCCTAAGTTGAAAAAATCAACCCAAATGGTCCATTAAGATCAAATTATCCAAATGAAGAATCAAGATCAAAACTTTGACGGTCCCTGATCTCCACACAAAAGGGTACAAAAATCTGTATATGGGCATTTTGGTGATGATAGTTTGAATTAGAATTTTCACCTTGAAGATGAAGCTTGAGACACAATTTTGTGAGCAGATAGCGGAGAATTGGGAGTGTTGTTGATGAAGGCGGTGACAAGTCTGGGTTGAATGTTGCTCAATGAAGAAGAAGATGATATGCAGCGCCTGATGAACATCAGTTTCATTGTTGTACCAGAAAACAATGAAGGGAATCTACACATGAAACGAGTCACACACATGAAAATTAACTTTACTAACTTGTGCTCCCTCCATCCCCTGGATCATAATATAAAAAACGATATATTGTTGGTGTTATAACCGTAGTTAAGTAATTCTTGTTATATTATATTTTTTATTTTTTTTGAATTGTTTCTTAATTTCTTATGAACTAATTTAAGAGGAATAATGGGTGTAGTGCAATAGCTACTTATCTATTGGTGTACCACAATAGCTACTTATCTATTGGTGTAGCACAATAGCTACGTATCTATTGGTGTAGCACTAATGAATTTCTCTATCATGGGTTGATTCGCTAGTGATATATATATTGAATTTTTATAAATTTAATGAAAAAAGTATTTTTGAGTTTATTATAATAAATATGAGAAAAGATAATAGAATGTATTGTATTAAAATGATGATTGTTTTGTTGTGTTTTTAGGTGAAAAGATATCACCAGCTAGCTTGATCTATATTGTTTGCATTTTCAAAATCGAACAGTTGATTTATTATTAGAGTCCCAAATATAATTGCTTGAAAACTATTAATGATAACAAACTGTTGATCTCTATTAACAATACTTTGTTAGTTTGTTTGTGTTATGATCTGAATTTTATGATCTTTAGTTCGTTCAAATTTAAATATAATCGTTTAAAATAAAATCAAATTTGTTAGTGTAGATGAAGGGAAAAAATTGAAAACGTTTATAAAAAAACAAAACAATAAAAAAAAAAACGATGGAAACGAATGAGAGAATTGGTAGTCTATTGATACCACATCCTATTACATTATCAAATATATGAGATATTCTCACAACGCTGTCTGCTATTTCCATCTTGTATCCAAAATTTCATCCATAAAACCGTTCCAGCCATGTGACTAAAATACTATCACAATACTTTTGTTTCCTTTCATTTCTTTATACATGATAGTTAATCTATATAATTCATTTCAAAAGAATCAAACAACGGTGGATATGTTCAGATTATGATGTATTATTACGTCTAACCTTATAGAACAAAAATGATCTACTGCACATAACTACACATCGCCGATGCTAATTGTGAAGAATGTATGCTAATTGTGAAGATCCTCATGGTTGACGATGAATAAAAAACGGAAAACTACGGCGTAAATTTGTGGAGATCCTCATGGTCGAGGAAAAATGTAGAATCGATCCATTGACGTCATCACGCGGATCCCAACGCCTCGATTCCCGGTTAACGCTTTCCTACTTTTATCTTTAATTCCTTAATGTTATGGTTCCGTTATCCCCTCTTAGTCGATTATAAGAAGCTCTTTAATTGAATATCAAGACCGTGATTTTTGAGTCAAGATTGGGAAAAGTAACATTGATGTGTAATGGCTAGGACTTGTGTCCATGTATGTTCGTCTCTATTACCATGATCTATGTTGTGGATCATAATAAATTACATTTGATGTTATATGACAATGTCATAGGCATAAAGCCTTTCATTACTCTGTTCCATTGGGATCTCCCACAAGCGCTTGAGAAGGAATATGGCGGATTTTTGAGCTCCAACATAGTGTAAGTTTCTAGTCGAGGCTATCACACTACATGCCATTATTCATCAGCATCTATAACATAAGAATAACTTATCAGTCTCAATTCTGTGTAATTAACACCCCGCTTGTGAGTTGGTTTTAGGAAAGAAAGGAAGAGAAAAAGGAATAAATTGGATAATTTTCTATCAGTAGTTTCTGTTTTGTAAATTTTTACTCCGAAGAAAGGGGAAGATTTGGAGAGAAAATGATGGATGATTTTGTCAAAATTTTTCTTCTCCGAAATGAGAAGATCTAGAAAGAAAGGAAAAATTTTAAAACTGCTATTTCAAAATTCAAATCAAATTTCAGGCTATTTCTTTTGTTACTCTCAATCCATCTAGCCGTTACGGCTCCTTTCCCTTATCAGAAAACCTCATTCCCAAAATACGGTGAATTGACGAGGTAAATCTCTTTTCAAAAACTGTATCGATTTTGATACTTCTTCAAACACTAATTATCTGTAGGTGTATTGTAGATGAATGGGTTTTTTTTCCTTTCTTTTTCTGTCATTGTTTGCTCTCGATGGCATGATGGCTTCATATATATCACAGAATGAAGAGAATTGTAAATTTTATTGATTATTTGTTCATGTCATTGTATGACAATACAATCACTGGTCCCCTCATGTTTTCATAAACACATATTTGAAGCTTTTGATACGTGAATCGATTATATGATATGAAAATTAGAAAGTGGAGAAAATGATATTGAAAATATGAAGATTTAAAACTACAATATGAGGATTGTCAATAAATGACACAATTTTAAACATAATCGACCAATGATATAACACTCCCCTCATGTTTCATAAACACATAGTTGAAGCTTTCAATACGTGAATCGATTATATGGTATGGAAAAATTAGAAAGTGGAGAAAATAATATTGAAAATATGAAGATTTAAAACTACTGTATGAGGATTGTCAATCAATGACACAATTCTAAACATAATCGACCAATGATCTTAACACTACAGTATGAGTATTGTTGCGTACTCTCATTTCTTTCTTTCTTTCTTTCATTTTTATTTTTTTCTAATATTGTTGATGTTTTTAAATGATAGATGACAACTGAAAAAAACGAAGGAAACACTCGTACCGTGCTAATAATTAGAGAGATGCTACTCCGACAAACCATTTTGACAATGCTTTTGACCCTTTTGATTGGAAACCTTCATCAAGAAAAGTTGGGATAAAGCCTACTAAAGAAGTCATACTTTCAAGAAAACGTGTGAGAGATGAATTGATGAATGAACTAAGCACTAGTAGTAAGAGTTATGATGTTACTCGTATGGGGCCAGAAACTTTTGGAACTTTGTGCAACATATTACGCAACGATGGGGGTTTTCGACCTACTCAACGAGTTTCAATTGAAGAGTTGGTCGCATAGTTTCTTAACATTATCTCTCATGACTCAAGACACCGGTTTGTATCTTTCTTCTTTCGAAGCTCTACGAAGCCACAAGTTGCCATTTCCATAGAGTCTTGGATGCGATAATATCATTGGAGGAGAAGTTCTTGAAACAACCAAATGGAACTCAAGTTTGTCCTCAAATACTCAATGAGCCTAGATTTTATCCGTACTTTGAGGTAATATAATCAATATTCTTCACTATACCTTCTTTACAAGTAACTTGTTTTAATATAAGATAATTGACAGAATTGTGTAGGAGCAGTGGATGGAACACATGTTCGAGTAAAAGTGTCTTCTAAAGATGCACCAAGATATCGTGATAAAAAAGGATATCCGACACTTAATGTGTTAACTGCATGCACATTTGATTTGAAGTTCACTTACGTATTATCTGGTTGGGAGGGGATTGCATCTGACTCAAGAATAATCAAGGTTGTCCTTAGAAGAGAAGATAAATTGATAATTTCAAATGATAATTTTCTTTCACACACAATTTAATTCGGACTAATGATACCTTTTAGAGATGTTCGCTATCACTTGAAAGAATACCCATCTCGGGGCCCTGAGAATCCGAGAGAGTTATTAATCTTTATCATGCATTATTACGGAATGTAATTGAAAGAGCATTTGGTGTTCTAAAAAAAAAGATCTCTTATAGTTGGAAGCACGACGGAGCTATATTACTCGGCAAAACCTCAATCTTTAATAATTATGGCATGTTGCATTCTTCATAATTATTTAGTTACAGGAGACCCTGATGATGCTCTTATTGCTGAAGTGGACCAAGAAATTTCAGAACAAGATCCTGAAGTGGTAGATCATCTGAGGGATGAAGCTCAAAACGTTGCTTATGCTGATTATTTGAGGGATAACATTGCAAATGATATGTGGAGGGATTATGTGCTACAGACGGAGATTTGATGCCATTTTTTTTTATTATTGACTTTGATTGTTTTTATAATTGTCTTTGTTATTTAATGTGATTTATCATTTCAAATAAATACTAACAAATTATCAAATAAACTTTTTATTTGCATGAAAATAAGTCTTTCATTTTGCTAAATATTACATGCTCTAACCTATTATTTTTGTTGTTTTATGTGGGTAGCATTAAATATGACTACCAAAACAGAATCAAGTCTTGGTACGAAAAGAGAAAATTTGAATTGGACCAATAATATGGATACCTTGTTCATTGATGCAATGCTTCATGAACAAAGCATGGTTTTCACGACCACAGCATATAATAATATGCAAAAAAAAAAAAGGTAACGAAGCAGTCGAATCTTCCATAGTTGCAAAAGACTCACTTAAAGAATCGGATGAAGACCCTCAAGCAACATTTTTTCAAATGTTATGATTTAATTCACA
>JAOVYX010001658.1:0-12442 GCA_035668315.1 Drosera spatulata | reverse complement strand
GCGGGTTGGATGCGGCGGGTTGGGACAAAATGGGTTGGATAATTTTAACCATGGATGAAACAACCCGGATCCTATTGAGTCTCGAATTCTCAACCCAATACCTGATCATTTGTGGATGCCCAAAGGTCTGGATCATTTTTTGCCGGGTCTACTAAGAACATGAGATCTATAAAACCAATCAAGGCCTCACTGTCACCAACACAAACCAACGCACATGGAGTTGGATCCTCTATAGTTGAAGATCCAATAGCAGAAGTGCTGTTTTGGATGGAGTTTTATTTGATTTTATTTTATTTTTAATTTTTTTGCATTTTAAAAATCTGAAAAGAGAATTTAAAACCCTATTAAGGACATGTCAACCCTAAAAAAATAAACCTAAAAAAACTTAATAAAAATAACCTCATAAAATTATTATTCCTACTGTAAGCAAGATGCAGAAAATTGCAGCAGGCCATTCTTCATGTAAAAACCCAAAAAATTCGAGATAAATTATTTTTTCAATTATTAATAAAAACAATATATTATTGAACGTCATAATTTATTCGACAGAGATATCAAATTTGTTTGTCACAATCATGACAAAAATATACTAAATACGGGTAAAATTAAATCATATCACTCAAACGTGTGGAATCTACGATCCCTTATCTTTTTTTTCAATACTTCCTTCCATTTTCCCCCACTTTTCTCACTTTACCCACCCCACTCCTGGTTCCACTTCTCCACTCCCTCCACCATTTCCACTTCACCACCTCTATTCTCATCATTTCTTCATCTTCTCTCTTCATTGATTCTCCTCTCTTCTCTCTCACATTAGCATTAGGAGAAGACCGAGCCAATCTCAACATGTCTAGCAACAACCATCGAAGGCACCACAAGAAACCACCATCATTCGTTGGGATCGTCGTTGTCATTATTGGTTTAGGTGAGGGGAAGTGAACTTGTTTAGAAATTTTATGGAAAATCATAGGCTCTATGATAAATTTTGATTTGAATATATGTTGAATCCTCACATGTCTAGTTTGTGATGAAACTGATAGATCATGATTTTGAGTTGTGAATCTCAAGATATAAATCAAAACATACGGGTATGTTAATCCATAAAAACGGATTACAAGGATCACTTTGTGACTTGATCTGGAATTACACAGAATGAGTTAGAAAATGAGTTTTATATCAATAGAAAGTCCTTAAAGTCTAGTTTTTAGACCAGTCTACAAATCTAGATTTGGAGTTGTATGTAAGGATTTATAAACTGATTAGTGAAATAAGGTCAAACTGTCTGATCTATCAGAAAATATAAACTTGAAAGAATAAACGGCTATTCTTGGTAAGGTTTTATGATGGAAACTCTATCTATGGGAGGAGGGTTATAGAGTCTAATTTATGTAGAATTTTACGAAATAAGTTTTGGAGCTGTATACGAGAAGTTATAGATTTAAACGTATCGAATGGTAATGTTGGACAGAATCCAGAAATACATCATTTTGACCCCGAAACAACTCCAAATGTTCACAAACACTTGTAATGATGATAAATACATAAAATAATCATCATGAACTGTCAAAATAAGTATCAAAGGTTTTTTCCATAACTTGACACCACCACATAATATTACTATGACGGTTTTTCAAGAAGTACGAACAAATATGTTTAACTCCATAACGTGAACAATCATTCACAAGGGTGTATCTTAATACGCGTATCCTATTATATTACAGGACTTGGAGACGCTGCTCGTTGTCATTTAAGGACGAGGCTAGCATGTGCATGTGAAGAACTGTGGTAAAAGATAATGTTTAGATTTATTGTGTGTTGCGATGCGTATTATTATACCGTGAGTATATTAATATGCATTTGAATCTCTGAACGTAGTCACTAAATGTGTCTGACATAAAATACTCATTGTAATTGCTTTGTGTTGTGTGCTAAATTTTGAGTGCTATGGAGTGTTGTTATGTCTTGTTTCCTGGTATGTGTGTGAAAGTACTACAACGATTACAACAATACGATCGGGGGGAGGGGGGGAATAGGCTAAGTGATCAATATTTGATTCTTATTCGAAATCTTGAATTGAACGCAGCGAAAAATTATAAAGTTATAGTTCTAACTGACATTTCTTAATTCGATTGTTAGTTGTTGAATGAACACAAAATTCAATTAGCAGAAAATATAAAATGGACACCAGATATAACGTGGGAAACCCTAGTTCAGGGAGAAAAATCCACGGAACAGCACAGCAAATCCACAGTCACAAAATGGATTATAAAAAGTTTTCAGGTTCACCTTTCAACCTCTGAGTTTTCCTGGATCAGTCAGTAAAACTTGTTACAACACCAAATCGAGATCACAACTGATCTACAAAAGGTTTTCAGGTTTACCTCTCAACCTTTGAGTCTTCTGGATCAATTAGCGAACCTTATCGAGAAAGAATTAAAAATATCTATAAAACTCACAAAACTATGGAGAATGTAGAAATCTCCAAACATGAAATCCAATCAATCGAAGATGATAATGGATTTAAGAAAATCCCCAATTATAGAAGTTGCTTCGTTGCATGGAAAACCAAAAGTGGATGGTTCTTGAATCTTGAAGCTTGCAGTTGAGATGAGTTCGCAAAGAGAGTATGTGCGCTGAAGAATGAATGAATGAATTAAATCTTGTCTCAACTGAATCCTTCATCCACCTTTTATAGATCCTGGATGCCGTGGAAAAATGAAACAGGTTGTACGGATATTCAGATCTTTTTAGTTTCTCATCTGTCTTCACATCAGACCTTGATGAAGTCCGTTGAATTTGTCCATGGTAAAGTTACAGCCTGATGTAGTGTCGTAGTCTGTTAGTCTTTGTCTGTTCCAATCATAGAAGTCTGTTTGAGCTCCTTTGGTCCAACACTGCAGTCTGTTGATTCTCTTCAACCCAGAAGTCTGTTATCACAAATCATAGTCTTCTGATCTCTTCAAAACTTTGCTAAGAATATATCATAGAACTCCTAAACATGGTAATCATAACAGTCTTCCCAGAATACAGACATATAGTAAACTTCCCAATCTTCATCTGAACTCTGTTCCTTGAGCAATGAAACTCTGATACCCTGAAGTCTTCTCAGCCAGTTTGATTTACTCGGTACTTCCAAGGAAGTCCTTTCTCCTTCAGAACCCTGACTCTCTCAAGCACTTCCTAGGACTATCAAATGTCTAATACTTAGAGATATAGAGTCTAATAGCAGATAATATGCATTGAACATAAACAAGTATTTTGACACAACAAATCATAAACAGTGAGAGACAAAGTAATCTAAGCATAAAGTCCGATTCAACTTTACAATTAGGCACAAAGTCTAATTCACTTCTTCAATCTCCCCCTATTTGATGTTGTCAAAAACTTTTTATGGATAAGCATAGGTTCTAAGTCATATTAGTTATAACACCTTATAATTGGCACAATCACAGACATTATATCAGTCAAAAAGATATCATAGATAACTTTTCATGAAAGCATAGATATCAAACATCAACTAAACAGATAATAGCCCTATCTTAGTCAAGAACCCTTATCATTTTTACTCCTTTCTCCCCCTTTTTTGACAAAAATTAATAGGGTAGGGTCCTAAGGTTTGGGTATGGAGCTAGAACTAGCTAACTGGTTTTATAGCAATTGGAGTATATGCATCGTTTCTATGCTCGTGTTTGTAGTCGTCTGATCAATGCTGAGGAGATTACTGTTGATGTTGTCTATTTTAGAACAAAGAATCCCCAAAAAAGCCTTTAATTCCTTCACATTATCACTGATGACTTCCTTATCAGATTTGATGAAGACATTGTCAGACTTCATTTCATCAATGACCTTCTGCAGAGCTTTTCCTCTCTATGACCCAACAGCTGCTTCATGATCAAAGGTTTTCAGCAGCGCCATTTGACGTTGTTTCAGCTCTTCCAAGTGATCATTAGGGCTGACTACTTTATCTCTGATCTGTTTATTAAGATCACTGAAAGTCTGTCTGAGTCTGAAATCGAAATCAGACATCTTTTCTATAGCTGTAGCAATCTGTTGAGCCATTCGCGCTTAAGACTCTTCAAGCATCTTCTTGATTCTCTCTTCATGCTCTTAAAGTCTGCTCTCAATTGTTTGAAAAATGCTATCTGTTTGGGTAGGTGAGTTGTCTGCTACAGCAATAGTATGCTATTGAATATCATCAGGAAGATCCAGTGAATTGACATCAAATTCTTCTGTGGCTTGACTTCTTGGGCTCTGTACTTCTTCAGGAATGGTAGGAGGTACTCGAATGTTGGCCTCCTCTGGATCAGAGGCATGGAGAAGTCACCTTCTCAAAGAGGGGTAAACCGAGCGGATGCTTTAGGTTAAGGGTGTGTGTTTCACTCTTGCCGAAGCACAATGCTTCGTGTTTAGGGATTGTTTGGAGCGTGTCGGTACCTTGACATACACTTCCCCTCTTTCTTTCCTAAAACCTCGCATAACCCTCATGATTTACACCTCTTCTCTACTTTGTTCACATATCATTCTCGACCCTTGTTGTGAATCATGGTTGCATATTGGGTGTGGGTAAGACGGTGGATGATACTCGAACACTTCTTGCTTAGGGTATTATTTAGGTTTAATCCTCATCTTTGGATGGTTTATGGTGAAATTTTATGAAAATGATCCTCAAGATCATGCGGGTGGTGAGAGATACTTGCTAAGAGTACGTTTCCTGACATTCGGATATACTCATGCAAGTAGGATTGTGGTGATAATGAATTGGCTTGCATAATAGGTCGAGTGGCATTCCCTTACCATTAAATGGTAGTCTCGGGTTAGTTAGCATCCTTCATTATGTGTTATTGGACCTACATTGCTTGAGGACAAGCAATAACTTAAGCTTGGGGGAGTTGTTTAGCTCATATCATTCATTCTTTGATTCCATTTTTTGCTATATATTTAGACGTCTTTGTATGAAAATCTTGATATTTGGTCCGGTTTTTGTACATGAGTGAGCTTTGACGTATGTTGATGTTTTTGTAGATAAAACGAGCATTACATAGATAAGCAAAGACGTATCAAGGAAGAATGGTCGAGCTGGGAGCTTAACGGATCAAAAGATGGAGGAACGAAGCGGTTTTGAAACCATGGGACATAGAATACAAAGCGCCCGAGAGCTTTGTTCTTCCAAGTCCGGGCGCCAAGCCCTGTTGCCATTCGAAATTCACTGCAAAGAGCCCAAGCGCTTTTGCACCCTGTGCCCGGGCGCATATCGACAAAATCCTCATCAACTTGTGTATAAAAAGACCTCTTAGGCTAATTGTGTGGGAAAGAGAACACTTTGTGCGAGATTAACATTAATTTACTGAGGGTTTGGACTTTATTTTTGGAGATTTTGGTGGAGAATTGTGGTTGAAAACAAGAGGATCTTGATGGGATCTAACAAATTACTTTGTGATTTTACTTGTTTCATCTCATTTTGCTTGAATTGTGATCTTAATTCTAATTAGTGGTTATGATGATGATCATGCACATGAGGTGTTTGATGATTTGTCTTGATCTCCTCATGATTGGCTAAATTCCTTGTGGGGGTTGTGATAGTTGGAAGGCTTTGTGAAATGTTGTGATTGTTGTAAATCTAGTCGATTCGGATTGCGATCTAGGTTTATGGTTATGCTTAATGCTTCGATGACTTGATCACCCATCGTATGATCTAGGATACGTATTGATTCCGGAAGGATAGGTAGGTATCAAACCATGGTCATTCACCCATACATTGAATGCATGACTGAGAGGTTGCATGCGTGACATGTGAATCGTTAAAGGGAACCCGAGTTTAGACTAATTAGACGTGACGGTCTTTCATCGAACGATTCTAGAGGCGACGGCGTGCTAAAGTAAGTTTATGACTCGAGAGAACTTAGACTTCACCTTAGGACCCGATTGAGATCACCTTGAGATCACCTTGAAACGACTAGATCAACACTTAGCAACTACACACACAACCGAAAGATGACATCATGCATTTGGTTATTTCCTTCCTCCTGTTCAATTAGATTCCTTCCTCCTGAAGGATATGTACTTGCTGGAGGGAAAAGGAACTCCATCTTCCTTTGGTAATTTTCCCCATCTGATTGAGGTAGAAACTTATCATCCTAGATAAGTTTTCTTTTTTTTTTTTATTGGACTTCGCCTCCTCAATATTTTCCTTCCATAGATTAAGTATGATGAATGCCCAGTCTATCTTCGCTCCTGTGATGATTGCAGCAACAATCCTAAGATGTCCCCGAGCTATCTGATCAATAGCAAATCCTTGACACAGAAAACACTTCTTTACTATGACAACCAGCTGGCCATAGTGAGCTGGCAAATCTTTTACCAAAATTGTTCCTGACTTCAAGGGAATATTACCCATCATTCTCTGCCACCTAGTTATGAGAGTGTGGTCAGTGATACCTTTGTGACAACCCTATGGAAGATGAAAGGTTGATCTGATAGAGTTGGCATCAACTGTAATCTGCTGCCTATCAACACTCGTGACGAATTCATCGCGATCTTTTTTAACAACTCCATTATCTAGAAATTCGTTTGTCTTGGAGTATAAGATTCTGCTAACCACACTGAGTAGTAATTCGAGTCCAGAATTCTTTATCATCTCAAGAATTCTGTCAAATTCACTGCTCATACCACTGAGAGCACTGAAATTGACGGCCAATCCGGTCTGAAGATCGATGTATGGTGCCATTAGTGAAGTAATTTGGTTTTGGGAAACTAAGGTTTTTGGAAGAGGTTCGCTATCAGATTGTAAGGAATTCGAAGGAGTTTTCCTAAACGTAACTACTCTCTATATATATATATATATGGAAAGAGGGAAAAATGCTTCGCTTCCAATGAAAGAATCTCAGCCACACAAAAATCATGAATGAAAGAATTAGTGGTCCATATTAACTCTCTTTCTTCCTTAATCATTATTTTGTTTTCAATCAGTCTTACAGAAAACAAAAAACGTATGCATTCCACATAAAGTCATCCATTATAATCATTAAGTCTATCTTAACACACAACCACAAACGTGTAATTAAACCTAGATTTGTTCACATGCACAAATTCATTCAACTAAAATAATTGAACAATCATGCATACATTTTACATAGACTTATATAAGTTCCAAACCAAGCACACTCAAACAAATGATAAAACATAAGAGTTACCTTTTTGATGTATATGTAGATAAGACTTCATAGGAATGAACAATTTGAAGTCATACCTGTCTTGTGAATGTTTATCCAACATAATCAGACTTCATCTCCCTTTAGTCATCAGGCATCAGTATGTAGGTGTCAACAGACACCCTAGTCTTCAATACATAGATGTCAACGGACATCCTACTCTTAAAGTCACTAAACCTTAGGGTATAGATGTAATCTGAAAAATTCTCAATAAAATCATTAGTAGACAAAGCCTAACCTCTTAATGAGATTAGACCCAACTTCTCACAAATGAGATTGAATCTTTTCTTATTAAGGGACTTGATAAAAATATCAGCCAATTGTTCATCAGTAGGAACAAAACATAATTTCACATCATACTTCTGAACATGATCTCTAATGAAATGATGTGTAACATCTATGTGCTTTGTACGAGAATGATATACTGGATTCTCAGATATAGAAATAGCAAAAGTATTATCACAATAAATGGGACAATCTGCCAGATTAAAACCATAATCTGATAACTGTGATCTCCGATCTCATCCACAGAATCTAAGCTACACAACTTTCAGCAGCTATAGACTCAGCTTCTGCTGTTGAAGTAGCAATAAAGTTCTGTTTCTTACTAGATACTAGACTATTATCCAAGAATTGACAAGTTCCACTAGTACTTTTTCTATCTAACCTACATCCAGCATAGTCTGTAACTGTATATCCATGAATTCAACTAATCTGAATGTTAGGATACCAGATACCTACATCTGGGATTCCTTTTAGGTATCTGAGTATTCTCTTAACAGTAATGTAGTGAGATTCTTTGGGATCTGATTGATATCTAGCACATAACCATACTGAAAACATAATATCTAGCCTACTAGTAGAAAGATAGAGTAGAGATCCTATGATGCCTCTATACTTAGTAGCATCAAACGGTTTACCTTTTACATCTTTATCTATTTTAACAGAGATGCTAATAGGGGATATCAGATGCAGTTTCCATACCATATTTCCTAAGTATGTCTCTTAGATATTTAGATTATGAAATAAAAATTCCATTTCCTAGTTGTTGTACTTGGAGGCCTAAGAAAAACTTAAGTTCCCCCATCATACTCATTTCAAAGGATGACTGCATTAATTTTGAAATTCTCCTACAGATTTTTTGATCAGTAGATGCAAATATGATGTCATCAACATAAATCTGAACAATTAACGAATGTTCATTATGCTTTCTTAAAAATAAAGCAGTATCCACTTTACCTCTATTTAAGTCTTTATCCAAAAGAAAAGTAGATAGCGAGTCATACCATGCTCTTGATGCTTGTTTTAGTCCATAGAGAGCGTTGTGTAACTTGTAGACATGGTCAGGTCTGTCTGGATCTTTAAATCCAGGCGGTTGTTTGACATAGACTTCTTCTTGAAATCTTCCATTGAGAAATGCACTCTTGACATTCATTTGACATACCTTTATTCCTATAGAAGCAGCATATGCCGAGAATATCGTTCAAGTCTGGCGACTGTTGCAAAGGTCTCATCACAATCTATCCCTTCTTCTTGTGAATACCCTTGTGCAACCAATCTAGCCTTATTCCTGACATCGACTCCATCTTCATCCATCTTGTTCTTGAACACCCATTTAGTGCCAATAATTTGACGATCCTTGGGAATAGGAATCAGTTCCTAGACCATTAGCCTGGTGAATTGATTCAATTCTTCTCGCATGGACTCAATCCAGCTGGGATCTATCAGAGCTTCTTTGATGTTCTTGGACTCCATTTGAGATATGAATGAAGTGAACAGACAGTCATTGGTAGTAGCAGATCTCGTTCTAGCAAGTGCAATGACATCTCCTATTATCAAATCAGGTGGATGCCGTTTAGTCAAGTAGTTTGTGCCATCTTCTCCAAGCTGAGTTGATTGAAATTGTGGCTGTTCTAATTGATCATTCCCTTGTATATCAGATGTCTGATGAATGTCGTCTATTGAAATGTATGTTGAGTGATCCTGAGTTATCTGTTCTTCAATAGACTCAAGTTGTCTATTATTCATCAAACTATCCGTTTGGGTCTGATTAGATCTGTGATCCTGTTTATTTGTTTCCTATACACACAACTCATCAAATACACAATCCTCTCTTGGTGGAGAGGGGTTAGTTTCATCAAAGAAAATATGAACAGACTCTTCAATTTTCAGAGTTGACTTATTGTAAACTCTGAAAGCTCTACTTAGAACAGAATATTCTAGAAAAACACCCTCAACATATTTGGGTTGAAATTTATGCAAGAGATACTCGTCATTATTATGTATAAAACATTTAGACCCAAAAGTGTGAAAGTATCCAACATAAGGTACCATGCCCTTCCATAACTCATAAGGAGTCATGTTAAAGCGTTTGTTCATGAGTGATCTGTTTTGTACAAAACATGCAGTATTCACTGCTTCACCCCAAAACCTCCTAGGTATTGAAGAATCAGTCAACACAATCCTAGCAGCTTCTATCACAGCTCTGTTCTTTCGTTCAACAACTCCATATTAGTGGGGAGTTCGAAGAGCAGAGAAATTATGTTGAATGCCATAGGCATCACAAAATTCCTCCATCTTGGTGTGTTTGAACTCTGTCTCATGGTCACTCCTAATTTCTAAGATATTGAGGCCTTTTTTATTTTGAACTTGCCTCAAGAATCGTACAAAGGACACGATAGGTCTCATCCTTTGTGTGTAAGAAGAATACCCAAGAATATCTAGAGTAATCATCTATAACCACTAGGATGTATCTACTTTGTTCAAAACTAAGAGTGGCTATAGGGCCATAGAAGTCCATGTGTAGGAGTTGTAAAAGTCTAGTTGTAATCTGATTCCTGACACCTTTTCGGATAGACTTAGTCTGTTTACCCTTCTGACAGACTTCACAAAATCTATTCTTATCAAAAGAGATATCAAGTAAACCATTTACTAAATTATTTCTCAATAAACGATTAATATTCTTGAAATTTAGGTGTGACAATCTCCAATGCCAAACCCATTTCTGAGCAGCATAATCTGTTGTCAACAGACATAAATCTCTGGTCAAGGGATGATGAAAGTCTACTATATAGACATTTCTATTTCTTTTACCAACTAGCCTTGTTTGGTTACTAGCAATATCCTTAGCAATACACATATTGTCTTGAACGGTTACTGTTAGTCCTTTGTCGCAAAGCTGACTGATGGATAGACGAAGGCTGTGATCTAAACCATCTACATACGCAACATTATAAATAGTGATTGTTGCTGTTCCCAAAGTCCTATAACCTTTCGTTTTATCAGTCACAATATCACCGAAAACAACATTTGGTCCATCTTAGGCTTTGAAGTCAGTGAGTAAAGCCAAATTTTCAGTCATGTGTCTTGAGCATCCACTGTCTAAGCATCAAATTTGTTCATGATGCTTCTGCAAGATATCAACAAATATGCACAAATTGATCCCCAATTTATTTTGGGTTTAGGGGGTTAGTCAACAAAGATTTAGGGACCCATATCCACTTTCTCTTTGAAGGTGGATAGGTCCAACATACATCTGCAGAATGTCCTGATTTGTAACATAGATGGCATTTCTTGTTTGTGACATTCTGCAAACTGTTATACTGTGAATGATGTATACTATATGGCTCAGTTCGTTTAACCGATGTCTGTTCAGTTCTCCTGTGAAATCCTAAACCAGGTTTGGTAGTCTGAAAAGCACATGGGGGAGCAACAGTCTTAGATCTATTAGGATTAGGTACTGTGATCTTAGAACTCATATGTTCACCTGTTTTCTTATAGGACTTCTCAGCAGACTTCCTATCTGACTTTATTTGATGAGTAGTCTGTTGCATGGGCACATCAAGAACTAATAATTGAACAGACTTAATGAAAACTATAGGTGTGGACATTTTTAATTTTATTTTTTCTGAGGTAGAAACATGCTCACACCCTATCCCTTCTCTAGAGTCTCCTCTATGTGAAATCTGATCAAACACAGCAGGGTTATTTCATTTTCTAATAATTTCTTCCAGTTCAGACTTTCCTCTAGTGGGGGTCTCTATCTGGGATTTCTGTGATCTGATCATAGGGTTCAGTGAGTCTATTTCTAATTCCAGTACATTCTGATTCTTAGACTCTTCGTCTCTGGACTCTAGATCAGACTTCAAGAGATCTCTCTCCTTCTTTATAGTCATACACTCTCTATCTAGCACTCTGCATATTCTAGAAAAGTCAATGAGTTTTTTAGACAGGTCTCTAATCATCTCAACTTCAGACGCATCAGGATTAGAGAAATCAAATACCTCATCAACATCAAATTGTCTGGCCATTAGACAAAGGTGAGCTTCCTCATCATATTCAAAAAATTCAATATCGCTGCAGGTCTTGTCTGCCGACATTGTCTGGGATTTGATTGTTTGTTGTTAACAGACTTTGTTGCCTTCTCCTTCTTGGGTTGGCTATCAACAGGCTTAGATGTCCTCTTTTTCTGAAAACAGTCTATTGCAAAGTGACCAGTCTTACCACAATTGTAGCAGACATCTCTATTATCTCTTTTCTTGTCTATCTGTCTGGCATAACTTCGAATCCCCTTTTTCACAAAGGAATTTATTCTCCTCGTGATGAATGACACCATCTTCTCTTCGCCAAAGTCTAGATCTGTCATATCGCCTTCATCATCATTAGTAGATGTAAGAGACACATTCTTGTCTGTCTTCCCAGTCACAACCTTTAGTGCAATAGGCTTCGTTGGTTCTTTTTGTACTCTTCTCTGCTTGTGCTCTAATTCATATGTAACCAAGTTGTCATAGAGCTCTTGTAGAGTCATTGCAAAGAGATCATTTGATTCCCTTATTGCGGTGGTCTTCGAATCCCAAGAATATGGCAATGATCTGATGAACTTGAGATTAAGACCTCAAGATCATAAACCTTTCCATACATCCTCAGGTGGTTTAGTAGGATATTAAAGCGGTCGAACATCTCAGTCAATTCTTCTCCTTATTTTTCCTCGAAGGTCTCATACTGTTGCACAAGAATTGTCATTTTGTTCTTCTTCACGTCTTTTGTCCCCTCGTTCTTAACAACCAACGAATCCCAAATTTTCTTGGCTGTTGAACAATGTACAACGTGTTCGAAGAGGTCTTCTTCAAGGGCTTGGTAGAGATAATTCTTTGTCCTGTTGTCGATTCCCACCATCCTCTTGTCTTCGTCAGACCATTGGTTCTTTGGCTTAGGGATCATCTTCGCTGGATCTT
>JAOVYX010001657.1:0-12444 GCA_035668315.1 Drosera spatulata | reverse complement strand
ATGTCGTTTGTCAGACCGCTTATCATCTAGATTGTTTATCATCTGAATATCTTATATAATTATATATATAATTTATAATAGATTAGATTAGATAGAAATAACATTAAATTATATAAAATATAAATTTAATTTATATCCATGTCATGTAAAGATTTTAGACTTAATGATCATCTTATATTTTGATAACTTTCATTAAAATTTTAATATTTCTGAATGAATTGATCAAAATTTTTAAGTGATATATTAGTATTTGTATACATTACTTATAATATAATATTCAAAGTTAATTTTTAGATAAAAATTAATGACATAATAATGAATTAAAGATCCATTATAAATATCGACTTATAAAATAAAAACATTTTTAAAGAATATAAAGATCATTGTGATTAGATAATTAATAATTAATATAAATTATAATTGTTAATTTTTTTATAAAATAATTGTACAAAAAATTATATAGTTTTTAATATAAAAAGTTTGTTGGCACCTTATCAATATCCGTACTGTGTGCACGCAAGTGTTATTCTTTAATTTCCCTGAGGGTTTCCTCTAGCTGCCGGCGGCGATTTCCGGTCAGCAGCTCATCTGTGATGATGGGAGGCAAGAGAGGACGTCCGAGAAAGGCTAAGCAGGATATCACGGTGAAGGTGTTTTCGTGGAACGATGCTGAAATTGCGAAGGTTGGTTCGAATTTGAGGAGTAAGCAGTTGAGTGTTGAAAACAGTGATTTGAAGCCCAATGTGCAAGCGATTGTGATGGAAAAGGGGGACAATGATGTGAACTCGAAGGAAACGGAGTTGATGGTTGCGGATGAGGGTCTGATGGCTGTGACTTCGAAACTTGGGGGTGACAACAGGAATATGTCGAAGATGAAGATGAACGAAGATACTTCTCGTGTTTCGTGGGCTGATGTATGTGAGACTTCTAATTAATCTACTCCTGTCTTGCCTAAATCTCCTCTATATTATGAAGTTGTTGAGGGGATGAGAGATGTGCCTGAGAAGAGTTCTGATGTCAATCGCGAAGTTAATGTTGGAGTCAGACTTTATTATATCTCTCATAGGAAGGAGAATATTCAGATTACTTTGGAGGGTGTTGTGTCTGAAAGGAAATATTGTGACAATGCCTTGGTAGGGTATGTCTTGGGAGGGACTATCCCTTCTACGGTCATGGATCGTTATGTTGCTAATTTTTGGAAAGGAATTGTAAAACCGAGGATTCATATGCACGAGAATATTTTGTTTTTCGCTTTGCTGACAGTGAGGATAGGTAGAGAATTATGGAGAATTCATGGTTCATGAATGGTAAGCCCTTTATCCTACGTGAATGGGACCCCCAATTTAAAATGGAGTCTGATGTTCTTCGCAGAATACCTGTATGGATCAGATTCCCAGATCTAGACTTGCAGTATTGGTCTCCTAAGGTACTTGGCAAGTTGGCTGGAAAAGTTGGTTTTCCTATTAGAATCGACCGTATGACAGCTGAGAAAGAGAGGATCTCCTATGCTAGGATTTTAGTTGATGTGGATGTTCAAGATGAGGTCATAGATGAGTTTAATTTCCAAGACCCTGAAGGGGAAATATTGGTGCAGAAAGTTATTTATGAATGGTTACCTGTCAAATGCTCTCATTGTGCTAGATGGGGTCATAGCGTGGCCAAATGCAGAGTTCAGCCTCAACCTATTCAGAAGTGGATGAGAAAGAAGAAACCGCTTGCTTCTGCTGATACCCAAGCTGGTCAGAAAGTGCAGAATTCTGCTGATTGTACTATAGCTATGGGGTGTGCAAAAACTGCTACTCATGAATCTGCTAGTGTCAAGGAAGGTCTTAAGCATGAAGAGGCTGTGGATAGAAGTAGTGAAGTGACTGGTACTAAGAAGAAAAGTGAAGGAAAGTCTAAAGCTTAGAATGCTGCCTTGTCAAATTCTATAAGCAAGCTTGATGCTCTACTTACTATCATAAGCCCTGGGAGATTTGAAGCTCTGGCTGATGTGAGTATGAATGATGAGAATACGATGATTGACCCTGGTGATATTAGCCATCCATGATCTCTGCCTGCAATATTCGAGGCCTGAATAGGTCCAATAAACATAATACAATAAAGCTGCTCATAGCTAATTATAAAATAGAAATAATTGGTCTGCTTGAGACTAGGATTAAACCAAGAAATTTTAAAAAGGTTTTTAACTCCTGTTTTAGGGGGTGGGGGTTAGGGCAACATTTACAACTATGCTGAGAATGGCCGTATATGGGTTGTTTGGGATAAATGCAAATGGGATGTTCATTTTTTAGGTGGTTCTGATCAACTTGTTCATTGTGATACTGTTGAGCTTACTTCAGGAAAGAGGATGAATATTTCTTTTGTGTATTCAAGCAACAGTCGAGAGCATAGAAGAATGTTGTGGTCTGAGTTGATGAATTTCTCTTATCAGTGTTCTATCCCTTGGCTTGTCTTGGGTGATTTTAATGCTTTCATCGATGTAGAAGAGAAGACTGGACATCAAGGTTTGAGCGTTGACCCTTGTCCTGAAATGAGTGACTGTTTGATGCATGCTGGTTTGGAGGACTTAAGGAGTTCAGGTTACCTTTTCACTTGGTATGATCAGCAAGGGCTTGAAATGTGGATGAGGGTGAAGTTAGATAGAGCCATGGGGAATCATTTACTATTTGCTACTTATGAGTATGCTGCTGCAGTTTTCCTTAATCCAGATATCTCATATCACAGCCCGATGGTTATATCCCTGAATAATTCAATTGACAGAAGGGGTAAGCACTCATTCAGATTCCTTAACATGTGGTGTAAGCTTAAAGGCTATCAGGACACTATTAGAGGGGTATAGCAGCTGGAAATCAATTGGTTATCCTATGTATAGGGTAGTTCAAAAGCTGAAATTGCTTGAGGATGCTTTGAAGAACTTCCATAGGAGTTCAGCTTCTGATATTAGTAACAAATTAAAGAAAGCCAGGAATAAGCTCAATATTGCTCATCAACAGTTGGCCTTGGTTTTCTCAGAAGAAATAGACAAATAATGAAGCAATGCTTAGATGAAGTCAAGGCCCTTGCTAAAGCTGAAGAAGAATATGTCAAACAGATGTCCAAGGAGCAATGGTTGGTTGGAATGGATAGGAATACTTCCTACTTTCATGCCTTCATGCGCGGGAGGGGGAGAAGAAACAGAATTCTTAGTATAGAGAGGGACGATGGCTCTAAAGCTGTTATGCAACAGGACATCCAGCACAAAATTTGTACCTTATATGAGAATTTCTTTTTGGTTCTACTACTGTGAGACCAGCTCGGTTGAGGGTGGAAGTTTTTCAGTAAGGTAACATCTTGACTACTGAGATACACGAGGAGTTAGTGATGCCATTCTCTTCAGACGAGATCAAATTGGTCTTTTTTTATATTGATGATACCAAGGCTCCTGGTCTGAATGGTTTTACCTCTGGATTCTTTAAGAGCTCTTGGAATATCATTGGTGATGAGGTAGTAGAGGCAGTTCAAAGTTTTTTTCATAATGGTTTGATGCTAAAGCAAATAAATGCCACCTTGATTAACTTGATTCCTAAATCTGATCATGCTAGTCGAGTGGGGGACTACAGACCCATCTCATGCTGCTCTATCTTGTATAAGGGGATTTCGAAGCTCCTTGCAAGCAGGCTTATGAACATCTTGTCATTTCTTATTTCAGATAACCAAGCAGCTTTTATATAAGGGAGGAATATTGCAGAAAATGTACTCCTTTGCCAAGAACTTATATGTGGCTATGAACGCAAAGATATTTATGCCAGGGGTGTGCTGAAAGTAGATCTCAAAAAGACTTACGACTCACTCTCTTGGGACTTTCTTTTAGATGTTATGCAGCATATGATGTTTCCCCTGTCGAATTTGTCTCATGGGTGAGGACTTGTATAACTACCACCTTGTTTTCTTTAATGATTAATGGTGAAATCTTTGGATTCTTCAAAGGTGGAAGTGGGCTTAGACAAGGGGGACCCAATAGCCCCTTTGTTATTCTTATTAGCCATGGAATATTTTTTTCAGATCAGTGAAAGCTATGGCTGCTACTCTTGGGTTTAAGTACCATCAGAAATGCAAGAAGCTGAAACTGGCGCACCTTTGTTTTGCAGATGATTTAGTGATTTTTTTCAAGGCTGATAGAACTTCTTTGACTCGTATTATGGAACAGCTGTATCATCTCGCTTGCACATCAGGCTTTGAAATGAATAAGGGTAAGAGCTTCATCTTTTTTGGTGGAGTTACTGAAGAACTGAAGGTTGAGCTGGCCAATATTGTAGGCTGTGAGAGGTGTTTGGCCTACGAGGTACCTGGGTATACCTCTTGCCCTTAGGAAGCTGTTAATATGTTGATACAAGCCCCTCATTGATAAATTCATGAAACATATAACGAACTGGGAGGCTCGATTGCTTTCCTATGCTGGAAGATCGATGCTTGTCAAATCAGTTCTCAGAGTATTCAAATATATTGGAGCCAAATTTTCTTGCTTCCCATTGCTATCATTGATGAGATAGAACAGATGTGTAGATCTTATATGTGGCCGGGTGTGCCTTTGAGGAGATCTAGAAGCCTAATCGCGTGGGATGTTGTATGCCAACTGTTGGGATCAGGTTGCTTGGTCCTAAAAAGCCTGAAAAGTTGGAATGAAGCGCTTTTATTCAAGCATGTATGAGCTCTGAAAATGAAAGAAGATAGGCTATGGATCCGTTGGGTTCATATTTATCACTTACACCATGTGCCTTTCCTCGAATACCAGCACAAGGTGTATGATTCATGGGTATGGAAATCTTTGATAAGTGTTAGGGACAAAGCGATGTTGTGCTATGGTAGCTTCCCTAGGATGATATTGGCTACAGGAGAGTTATATTATATAATTCATTCCAGAGCAGATCCAGTTCCTTGGTTCAAATTGATTTGGAACAAGGATTTCAGACCTCATCATGCTTTTATAACATGTCTAGCCTATCATGATAGACTGAGGACGTGCCATTAGCTGTTTCAAAAGGGGCTTATTTAATCTGAGCTATGCTGGTTATGTAAGAATGAAGCTGAAACACATGATCATCTCTTTCTTTGCTGTGAATATATGAGGAGGGTGATGTAAGAATGAAGCTGAAACACATGATCATCTCTTTCTTTGCTGTGAATATATGAGGAGGGTGATTTGTATTCTGGGACAGGAGGCGTGTATGCGATGGAGGACATATTCCTGGAGTGGATGGTTGCAATGGTGGATTGCGGTAATTAAGGGTAAAACTCAGGTTGCGAAGAAGCGAAGAGGTATCCTTGCTACTTTCATCTATGAGATATGGACGGAAAGAAACTTGAGAGCTTTCAGCAATGAGGAGCACGATACGCAGGTGGTGGTGGAAGAATACTTAGATGCTGATGTATAATGGATGATTGTTTATTATCTGTATAGATAGGCTATTTTGCTGGTTTTGTTTCGTTTTTATTGAGATAAGGCAATAGGCAACTGGATATGCAATGTTGTTTTGGTCGAGCAGTGTATTGGTTCGTTAATGAAAGTTACTGCTTCTGGAAAATTATATAGTTTTTTTATTATAGGAATTGATTATTTTCATCTCACAAATAATTTTACATAAATAATTATTAGGATCTTTTTTAAATTTTTTTTTTCTTTTTGAAAACATTATCTAAAAATACAAAAAGTTAAAAATATACCAAAAAGATACATATGGGATTTTTATTCCAAACAAATACAAAATCAAAAAAACAATTGCCGTGCACCAAACACACCAAGAACCCCCGACGTTATGAATTTATTCATCTCAAATAAAAAAAAAACCTCAATTTCACCCAATTCGATCCCTCGACAACGAAGTAATCATTGTCCGTACGTCAATTCGTGCTCAGATTGTAATCTTGGATAGAAGGCCCTCTGCATTAGGGTATGTCGCTCTATTTTTATTAATTTCTGATTTGTCACACTGTTTTGAACAAGGGAATATGTTAAGAAACATAGTATGAGCCAAAATTTGAATCCAAATAGATAATTATTCGTAAAATTGATGATTTTTTGTGTTCGCATGAAATGAAAGGATGAAAAAGTGCTTCAAATTTATGAATTGGGCTTAATTTACTATGAAACCCTAATTCATAAATTGATTTTTGGTTTTTAGTTGTTCTAAATTGTATACTGGAAGCCCACGATTAGTGCGTGCTATGTACAATATATGCAGATATATAGAATACAGGCACTCTGTTTGGATAATACGCAGACGCTTTATTTTGATAATACAGATGCTCTGTTTGGATAATACACAAAGCGCTCTGTTTGTGAAAAACTTAGGCGCTCTGTTTTCCAATTCAAAAGGTGCTCTTTTTTCATATTGGAATTGAAAAAAATTGACAACCTGCGCTCTATTTTGAAAACAAAGACGCTCTGTTTGGATTGATTGCTAAGATTAATCATATTTGTTATTGTTTATGAACACATAAGCAATGTTTTTACTGAAACTATATGTTCACTAACTTTGCATTCATATGTATTTTGTAATAGTTCGAATGGCATGGCAATACAAAATCAATTTAGGGCCAGTTGTGAAACTTATTATAAAAAATGAGATCACAGTGTTAAACGAACACCGGACGAAGTTGTAAAAGACCCCTTTTTGGCATTTGTTCAAGCCATCCTGGATGGAAAGTTGATAACAAAATAGTGTCAAAAGAGCGATATATGCGTTCGACAGATCATATCAGAATATAATAAAGGCGAGTCAACATTCACATTTGGAGGTCATGAATTCTACATAGACAAGATGGGCGTGAAACTGATATTCGGTATAGTCGATGGGGAAAATAACATAGATGACGAAGGACTGTTGGAAATAGTACAGGATTCCGAATCCTTGCAAAGGAGGTTTCCAAATCGAAACTAAGAAGACAGAAAGGACAGAGAATTGACGACTAAGAAGATTAAAGACACACTCATAGCAGCATCGAGAGGGACTGAAGTGCACGATTACGAGGACACAGCTAGACTTCCCATGTTGTACATTCTGAACACGTTGTTCGTAACGACATCGAAGCCGTTTTTGAATTGGGGTTACTGCAACTTTGCAGGAGATATGGATCTAATGTGTGATTACAACTGGACATCACACTTTTTTCGAAAATTGACAAAGTCGCTCGAAGAAAACGTTTTGATTCCAAAAAAGGTCACTGGATGTGTCTTAGTGATACCTGTAAGTAATTTTACAATGTCACACTGTTTGTTTTCCAATATACGCTCTGTTTATAGAACATTCACAAAAAATAAACATGTGCTCTGTTTGGATAATGCACAGGTGCTATGTTTTGATAATACAAAGGCGCTCTATTTGAATAATACATAGGCGCTCTGTTTGTGAAAAAGTTAGGCGCTCTGTTTTTCCAATTCAAAAGGCGCTCTGTTTATATTTCATATTGGAAATGAATAGGTTACAAAAAATAACTCATGGCACTCTGTTTTAGTAAGGAAGACGCTCTGTTTTATATATACTGGCGAATTAATAACAGGCGCTCTGTTTATCTTATTGTAGACGCTCTATTATTTGATAAAAACCATGTTCTTAATGTATTTGAATTTTTTTTTAGATGACAGTATTGGTTTATGGAGAAGACGAATGTGGTAGATCCACTTGAAGAAAACAAGGATGAAATAGTTCCGAGGTGTGCAAGGTAGAATCTGAAAGATCTAGCTAAAGACATAAATGCCGTCGTGTCTAACTTTGAAGAAGAAAAGGTAACAAAACTTGGGATTTATTCTACTGTTATCATTTGATATCGAGCAATATGGACTAATATTTGCGATTTTGAAATAACAGTTAATACTGGATCCGTTGTGCCCAATGGAGCATGAAAGGAGAGAATACGACTTAGGAGCTGCTACCATTGAATGGCGTAAAGATGAACACGAAGATTCCAGCGAAGAAACTCAAACTTAAGGACCAAATGCCCTAGATTTTGAGTTTAGAGTAAAAAGGGATGGTTCCAGTTCTAGTCAATCCACTCAAAGGAGCCGCAACAGTCAAAACAATGAAGACGATATTTCATCATCCGATCTACTGATAAAGCACATTAAACCAAGCAAAGTAACACTGTTGAGCACACAATTACGAGAAGTTAGAATGAAAATTACTTCATTGAGGGAGAGATGTATGGAAGCCACAAAATAAATTTATTTGCTTGAGGAACAGGTAAATTGCTTGCACAATAGATATTAACTCTCGTTTCATTTAAGTCATGATTTTTTTTTAAACCAACTTTTTAATTTTGCTTGTTAGGTTGAAGATGCCAATAAATTGATAGAAATGGAGAAGGAAAAAAGCGAAAGAGCAATACAAGGGATGAATTTGATTGAAGAAAAGGTGAAATGTATTTTTTTTCTTCTTCTAGTGCTCTGTTTGTAATGAACTGACGCTCTGTTTTGTTCAAATTTGTGTAACACATCTAACACGCTTTGTATTTGTCTTAGGTACATTCATTGGAAGAAAAAAAAAAAGATCAAAAAACACACTTGAGTTGAATGCAGCTCAAGAAAAGGTAAACAATGTTCAATTAATCAAGGCGCTCTGTTTAATTATTACTGACACTCTGTTTCATGTTATTATGTTTTTTGCTCAATTAATGATTTATAAAATCATTGTATTTTTTTGTAAATACTCTCATTGGAAATTCAATTGACCGCTGCAAGATCAGAGGTTGAAACCTTTAGCTGTCAACGGCTGAACCAAAAGCGATGATTCAAAATGCTTCAACGACTGATGCAACACTGATTGAGGAGTTGAGGAAACAAATTCTTGAAATGAAAAAAGAAACTCAGAGAACAAAAATATTGCTTGATAAAGAGATATCAACAAAGGAGACATTGAGATGAGAGCTAAAAAACAGCGGAGATTTGATATTGAAGGCTTCAGCTGAATGAGAAAGATTACGCGGAATCATTCGTTCGAAGAATGAAGAGAAACTTAAGCTGTCAGAGGAGCTTGAAAAAGAAAAGAAGATAAATACAGACTACAAGGCACTGTTCGACAACACTTCGACAGCAAATGAAATCAAACAAGAGGAAGCAGAACAGGACGACATTTTATATGTCAGCGACAATGATGAAATCCTACAGTCGGGCGAAGAAGAAGTCAACAGGATGAAACAGATAAGAAGAAGGCGAAGAAAAAGACAAGACGTACACCGTCGTCCATGGTAATGCGGCTCAAAGATAAAGGAAAACGATCAGCAAAACGGTTGAGTAATTACACTTATGTTTCATCTAAAAAGAGCAAGACTGCTCTGGACGTTTTATCCTACTTGTCGCACGATGACAGAATTGGGATAAAATGACGTCAAGCCTGCCCAACATGTAAGCAATCCAATTTTGATTTACATTATTATTCATTTGTTGTTTAATTTTCATTATTTAGTTGTCTCTGATGTCATAAGAAAGCAAATATAATTACATGAATAATGTTTGTTACAAGGGCTGAATGTAATAGAGCGACTGTTGTGTCTTAAACAGAGCGCCTATATCACAATCAAAATAGAGCGTCTTATGTAACATAAATAGAGCGCCTGTGTTAAAAAATGTAGAGCGTCTTTGTTAAAAAAAATAGAACGTCTGTTTCAACAGAACGACAATGTTAGACATCAAATATCTTTCAAAGATGACATAAATGATTTTCTAGTTGATACAATACTCTATCCATTGTTACATTACAGCCACTTGATCATTGTTATGAGAGATCCAGTCATAGGTTCTACATATGCTGATATGGACGACGTAAAGCGAGTGGCTAATGATGATGCTTTATCTAATTCCGCTATCAATGCATATGTGACGTTGATGATACAAGAGGCAAAATGCAAAGATCAAGTAGTCGTATACAGTACAGACTATTGGGTAAGTGAAAGACTCTGTGATATGTTTGATTTCATATAAATATCAATTCTGGAATCTCATCTCTTTTTCTACATATAATACAGCAAATGATTTCAAAAGCAAAATAAATTATCGACAAATGGATAAAAGAACATATGCTTGCGAGAAGAACATGTCGGTTGCACCTGTTCCCAATTAACACCACAGGAGGAGCGCCTAAGGGTTCAACAGCATTCCATTGGCATTCGACAGCGAGAACAACAAGTGAATACATCACAATTCAAAAAATAAAAAGCAGGGTACGCAAGGGATGCAAAGCTACTTGTAAGATCCCACAATCAGTTAAATTTTGTTTCTTACATATTATGTTAATAGTTTCATTCAAGCATAAAAATGTAACAATATTTGCTGTTAAACATGCAGACAGATTATGTTCAACAATTTCTCAATGAGATCGTGAAAGAAGACGGCACACAACAGACTGGACACGAGAAAGTAATCATCAACAGAAATGCGTCATCTCAAGAAAACCTGGATTGCGGCATCCACATATACCATTGGATTGAATTGATCTCAAATGGAGCAGAAATCCCAAACTCATCAACGTTGGAAGAAATCCGCCGTTATTGGGCCAAGATGATGTCGACTTTAATAGAGAAATTTGATTTATCTTAAGAATGATGTACCAAACTAAAATGCCCATATGCTCTTCTATCATACAATGTCTTGTATTCAGATTTCAGAAATACTTTCTTTGTGCATCGCACAATGTTAATCGTGATTGTTTCCATAATATTTTTGTGTGAAAAATATGTCTGTTCAATGTTTAGGTGTTTCATAACTGTTTTGACCCAGGCACTCTGTTTCAAATTACAAAGCCGCTAGGTTTAAATAAACAAAACGCCAGATCAATTAGAAATAGAGCACCGGATGTCTAGAAAATGATTCTCCAATTTATTTAAAAAATAAAATAACAACACACATTTGACATATAATAGAATGTAAAACAAGATCGGTTACATGTATATCAACGAGAATAACATGAAAAATATGTCTGTACAATGTTTAAGTGTTTCATAACTGTTTTGAAACAAGCGTTCTGTTTTCAAAATACAAAGGTGCTCTCTTTATTGCCAGGTTAATTAGAAACAGAGCGCTTGATGTGTAGGTAATAATTCTCCGATTTATTTAAAAAATAAAACAAAAAAATGGATTAAAAAAAACACATTTGACATATATTAAAATTTAAAACAAGATTGGTTATATGTATATTAACGGAAATAACATGGAATAAAGAAACGAAACAACCCAAAATCACTATATCGCCTCTCAACATGTCTTCATATTGTGGTGACCAAATTTGTTGCACCTAGTACACTTAATAGCTCTTGTCTCCTCGCCACTCGACAAAATACGACGTTTTTTTTTTCCTACCAGGTTGCCTATCTACAGTGGGTGTAGCGATTTTGACATCTATGGTTGTTGCAATTTGGTCCATGATAGATGAAGGAACAGGATATATAACAGCGTCGTAGCCCTTCTTGTAACTTTCAACAAAGAAATAAGGATCGATCATGCTGCTTAACGGCAAGGAAAACTTCCCAATCACATACGTCGCACACAAACAGGGAAAGCCGTTTGTCTACCACATACGACATGAGCAAATCCTTTCTCTCACATTAACTGAAACTATAGGTATAGACATCACCTCAAAAAGCAGCTCCGATGATTTTTTGACAGCATAAGTACGAAAATTCTTGAATAAGTCATTCAAGGTGTCAAGCATTCTAGGGCATAACACGCCATTCCATTCTTCAGCATCTTTTCGATGATTGTTGAACCACTTCATCAACTTGACACGGATTTGATCCACCAACTGAGTGATCGGTAACTCCCTCATCTCCCCATAACGACACCCAACAGCAAAATTAATAGCCCACCTCTCATATGGTGGTAGAGTTTCCAAAAATTATCCTGCTATTTTGCCTCCTTTCTTTTGAAACTCTTCCAACTCTTTATAAAAATTTCTGATCGTTTGGAGCATATGCACATCTCTCGAAGAGCCCAAAGATATAATCCTTGTATGATGTCGGTATATTAGTACATCTATTTTTGTCTTAAGATTATCCTTGACATGACGAAAACAAAAGGAAAGTGGATGATCCGCAAAGACTTCAGGAAATTCTTGTAAAAGTTCTAAATTACGATCTGATACAAAATTGATCTTTCGATCAACAGGAATAACTTGTCGAAGCTCTGAAAAGAACCAACAAAATTGATCTTTCTGATCGTTGGAACATATACACATCTCTCGAAGAGCCCAAAGATATAATCCTTGTATGATGTCGGCATATTAGTACATCTATATTGGATTAAGATTATTCTTGACATGACGAAAACAAAATGTAATAACCCAAAAATTTGTCGAATTTAAAAATATATATTGGATTAAAAATATACGTACGAAGCGTGTGCAATGAACGCATAAATAAAATTTATGAACGATGAACGTTACATCGTTAAAGTTATTATGCATTTGAGACGCAGGT
>JAOVYX010001656.1:0-12446 GCA_035668315.1 Drosera spatulata | reverse complement strand
CTCCTTATCCAGGATGCTTAGCCCAACGAAACAAATGGTGGGCAGTGTTCAAAACAAAATCGAGATCGACAATCGACTCCCCAGTGGAAGAACCTTTTCAAGAGGATACGAATGCCAATCCTCCTCTCCTTGAAGCCTTAGAGGAGGAAGAAGATATGGTCAACGATGAAGACGATGATGAGATGGTAGAAAGAGCCGAGGAAAGAGAAGAAAATGGAGGAGAAGAAGAAGAAAGAGATGAGGAAGAGACAGAAGAGGAAGAAGTTGAAGAAGAAACAAAAACAGAAGAAACAAAAGATGATGATGAGCAAGGATATGACGATGAAGAGGAGAAATCAGACGATGGTGACGAGGGGGACAACTAAAGGTTTTCATATGGACAATTCGTATATTTTAATGGACAGAATTAATATTACAAAAAAATTTATAATGGCAGTAATAGTATATGATGTATCCTAACTTAATTTTTTCGTTAATATTGGGGATGTCATCTAGTGGATGTAGGGACTCTCGCGAAGGGAGGGTTAGTGCACGTAGCGGGTCTAGCAGAGGGAGGGTTAGTGGACGAGGTAATGATCCTCGAGACAGTCTCTCCGACAGGAGCTTAGAGAGTACGTCTCAAGTAGCACCTCACGAAGAAGAGGAGCTTAGAGACTTTGATATTACGGCTGGAATGGGACAGGATGACGAGCAGCCAGCACCTTCGCTACTTGCAGAGGAGCCCTCTCCACGCGCATCTACTTCCACGTAATGACCATCGAGGTCTCGTGCACCTCCTCAGGTTTCGGATGTCAATCCACAGACTTCTTTGCATCCAGACACCCATTGGTAATAAATTTTTAGCCTGTTTTTTTAATAATTCTTTATATATTGTCTCTTTTCATATTTATTTTTTTATGTCATTGTAAACTTTCAAAATTTATCATACTGATGTGGCCCACACCACTGCTGAATCATTCTCGGCTTTCTATGAGGATGCTTGGTTCAATTTTGGAGAGGTGCCGAGGGATACGCATGATCGTATGTTCGGTTGGTTCGCGGTATGTATATTGAATTTAATTTTTTAACATGTATTACTATTATTTCCAATTTCTCTCTCATTTTTTGGTTTATAACTTATGATTTCACCTTTTTAGACACAGTGTACTTGGGAAAGTTCCTTAGATCCCCAGGTACGGGACGCTTAGGAGGAGAAGTTACAGGCTCGCATGAGGGACGATGTCTTCAAGGCTCGGGCGCAACTGTTGGCATCTGAGCATGGTATTGATGGGGTGGTCTCTTGGATATCGTACGATATTGGGGAGAAGCTCCGGGAAAGGCGGTTCACCGATCCTGTCATAGTACACAGATCACAAGTAGCCGCACAAAATAGAGCTAAGGGGAAGGTTACATACACGCAGGGTAACGCGTCTACCATCCTTATCGAGAAGCGTCTGGTAAATTAAATTTTTTTATAGTCCTTTTGTCCTATTCATTTTATCTTAAATATCTTAATTTATATAATTTCGTGATTTCGTAATAAAAATTTATGCAGGAGGTGAGCTGGAAGAGAAAAGCCACGCAGATGGAGGTGTATGTCGAGACTCACAAGAAGTTCGATGTCCCGAGCGTGGTGGAGACGATCAAGGCGGGGAAGTCGCTTACGGATATTCCTCTGGTTGGCGAGACGACGACTCAATTTCGGATAAATTCAATACTGTTTTTTCGTTTAATAAATATTGAATTTCATGTCTTTCTTTATTTTTTTAATAAATGCATTAAATTGATTTATTAACAATGATATTGTAGGACGTATTTTACGAGATATTTAGCCAAATGCCCGAGTCCCAAGTGGATGAGAGCATGGATCACGAGGATTCACAGCAGCAACTTGCTACTGTCACATCCAATGCCTATCTCGAGGTTGCTGACACGACGAAGGGAAGGGTGTACGGTCTTGGTTCTGCAGCGACTCAATTCTATCCTAAGTCCGTGCTCAGCTAGGCATCCAGGACAACCCATTCCCTGTCTTCTCATTTTGTGCCTGAGGATTATTATCGGCTACAAGAAGAAGTCGTCAAGCTCATAGACACCGTCATCACACAACAGGATGCCTACAGGCCTATGCTTCAAGCACAGCAGGAAGCGTACAATTCCCTCCAACAAACGGTTGTCGGCCAACAAGAGGAGACAAACATGTTGCGACGACAAATGGCACTACTCTTCGCCAAGATGGGGATGGATCCTTCACTAACTTGCCAAGCACAAGCTGTGATTAGTTTGTCTCAATTTCCTCTTCCACCAGATGACGATGCAAGCAACAGGATGTTAGACTAAACAGTCATTGAAGACCTTTATGCATCGCTTTGTATTTTGATTGTACAACTTTAAATTAGAATCTAATTTGGGTTTGTTTGTAATAGACATAACACAGGGACCTGTATTATTTTTTTGTTTAAGTATTTTATAATTATGTTTTAAAATAAAATATTGTTTAACGACGGAAATCCGTCTCTAAATATTTTTTGAAGAAAGATTTAATTTCGAGAAGGATTTCCGTCTCAAAATTTTCTTTTAAACATGATAAATTTAGAGACGGATTCCGTCTCTAAATTCTAAAAAAAAACTAACGACGGAATTCTGTCTCTAAATCGTACTTTTTTTACTGTAAAACTAAAAAATAATTTTTTAGCGACGGAAATATAACATTTTAGTGAGGGAATGCGTCTCCATATAAGATTCTTTTTCTTGTTTCCTTTTTAAATTTAACAAATAAATTTTATCATAACAAAAAATGAATAAATATTTAGCGACGGATTTCATCACAAAATTTTAAATAATAAACAAATGCGAAATCCTCGTTTTAGCGACGGAAAGTCAATCCGTCGCTAAAGTTGGTTTAGCGATGAGGCTTTTAGAGACGGATGTTGTCCGTCTCTAAATTGTGTTTTTTTGGTTGTGCGTTATCTCTTTCTGTATCAAGAGACAACTAACAATGTCTTTGTCAAGTATAGAGATAGAATATCGTACTACAGCTGTGGCAGCTCAAGAATGCACGTGGTTGATATAATTGATGGATGATCTTCATCAACGTATTGATTACACAGTTCAGATCTATTGTGATAATCAATCGGTAATCCAGATGACAGAGAATCCGGTGTTTCATGCTCGAACTAAGCATGTGGAATTTCACTATCACTTTGTTCGAGAGAAGATGCTATAAGGAAAAATAGAGATGAAGTACGTCAACACCAATGATCAAGTTACAGATATCTTTACGGAAGGGTTTAGCAGAGCTAAGTTCGAAGAGTTCAGAAAATAGTTTGGTATGACTACGCGTTCAACTATGAAAGAGAAATTAGTCACTGAGAGGGAGTGTTAAACAAATCATCTCCTACGTTCTCTAGCTATAATTCTATTGTAAATTAAGGTGTGCTAGGATAATTAAGTAAAGCTACCAAAGTCATCTAGGAAGTTTAGTTGCTCTAAGTCTTCTAGTTACAAACTAATAATCTAACTTGAATATTTGTATTCTCCTAGTTTGATCATAAAAAGTTAGCTAAGGAGAATAAGAATTATGATTGTATAAGTAATATATAAGGAATGCTTAGCACCCTTATTCATTACCACAAAACTTAGAGATTTAAGTGCAAGAATAAGTACAAGGCACTTAATAGCTATGTATGTATTTGCAAAGTGTTTTTAAATAAAGTGCATTGTAATTTATGAGTGCTAAATACAATTAGAGTATGGTTATTTTTTTATAAGTATACGGGTTTGTAATATTCTACTCTTATTAGAAATTATAATTTTTGATATACTTTGATTTCGACGATCCGATTTCTCAGCACTCCTCACATCAATCTCATCCCACAGGAATCAATCAGCGGTCAATTCTACACTAATTAGTTGTTCATGAAGGAGCTATTGAGGATATGTGTAAGTAGGTTTACCAACATCGACCGTGGAGAAAAAGAAAGAAGAATATATATGTGAACTATCAATAAATTATCAGCTTAAGTTTTTTTATTAATAGTCAGACCCATTTCACATGTGTATTCTCCTTAGGCCTGATTTGGAATATGGTTTCCCCTCTTGGGTTTTCTCTTTAATCGTAGCAGGAAGAGAAAACAGAGGACTGACGATAACAAGGTTCGAGGGTTGCCTTGAAGTTTTTATTTGTGAGCTTGTTGATTGATGGGAGGAGAGTTGGTTAAATAAAAAAAAAAAAATTGAATATCGATCATATTTTGAAGCATTGAATCACTTATGACAAGCACAATCTGTCACTCTTTTCAATCTCCTAACATACTTAACCTACACGAAATAATTTATAGTCTTAAGAAATTCTAATTCCAACTGGCAAGACTAATCACCAATTATCATCCGCTAATCCTTCGAGTAACCACAAAAGCCAAAGATCAACAGGAACAAATCCTACCATCACATCCCCTTTCTCCTCAAAATGTCCAACACGTGAACCAAATACGAACATTTAAAACAACAACAAAAACGCAAACCCCAACAATTAATACCACCAGATACATCACAAAATGGATGAAATCAATCAATCGTTATGAGAGAGCATAAGTAGTAGCCCATCTTGCCAAATCGTTTGATACGCCTTGACGAATTCATACGGTGACACTGCTAACAAATATTCACCTCATGCTCTTCTTCTCTAATTCGCCTCATGCTTATTTGATTAAAAAGCCTTGTTTTTGACTTCAAATGAAGCATGGTTTCTTTGACCAAATAAAAAAAATATTGCAGTCCATGTGTTGAAGACTTGGAGCAACACGTTCACATGGAATAGTTTGTACACGGAGGGAGTCTGTTTAGTGTGCTTTGTTTCAACTATAAAAGGAGTTCCATTTCTTTATTTATGTACCCAATGTAAAGCAAATGGAGAGGCAGTTAAAGTGTAGTACTTTGTGTAACTTTTGTTGAGTGTGTTGTCTAATAAAAGTATTTGTGTTATTGTGAATTGTGAGTGTTTTGTATTTGGGTCTACTAAAAATACTCAACATTTGATATCAGAGCGGGTGGTCTGAGACAACGTTCTTAGAGGTAGATACTTATGCTAGCGGCCGAAAAACGATGCTAGTATAAATAAAGTTTATTTGTGGGGAGTGCTTTTGGAAAGGGCTACCTAGAAAAAGTATTGGAGCAGGTTTTTCTGAGAAGGAAAATGACAAACCGTTATTGGTTGCCTAGCGTGAGAGCCACCAAAGTTAAACGCGGAAGGAAGTGGTGTTGAGCCCGCTTTGGGAGTAATCCTTTGATTGTTAAGGATCTAAAAAATGATGGAACTTTGTAGTCTGGGAGGAGGAGGATTAGGGTAACACCCCGACTTTTCATTACTTAATAATGATACATATATCACTATCGCTGGACCCAACGCCTCAGTTAGGCAAAAACTTTACTTCCTGGCGTAGTAATAAGAATTAAGCTAAGTTCACTTATACATCATTGGATTAAAAACTTTTGATGCACTTAATCATAACCCAGAATATCACCTTTGCAACGAAATTTACATCTCTTTCTAAGATCGGAGCACCTTTCATACGTAAGCTACATCTAGCATCAAATCTTAGGTCGCACTTCTCCTTCAAGTCTTGCTCCAGTAACAAAGAGAAGAAGAAAGACACAGAAAATAGTAACCGTGAGCTATAGGAGCTCAATAGCGTGTCGGCCCCCTTCCCAAGGGTTACACGAGAGAAGAAGGTAATAAAAAAAAAGGAAAAATGATCACTTTGATCATGCTAGAATTATCATGCCAATCTGGCATTCAAAATTATCATCACAATCATACCAATGATTCATCCTAGTCACATAAGCACACTTAACACCACATAACAACGCTCGAATCCATTCGTCCATCAACACTCCAGACATTATCGACGTCATTTACTACCGTCATACCCTTTATGGTAATGACAGTCAAGACCTCCATATCAAATAAACTGAGACAATGACATTGCGACACGACAGATCCCCAGTCCAAGTCTCACTCAATGCTGCACTCAACAGTTCACTCAAGACTTTGATATATTTATCATCATGTCAATCATAAAGAGACGACAGACAATAGATATCCTCAATGTTATAATTATGCCCTTGGCAAAACTTATTCAATTTCATTGATAAGCTTTATGCAGCTTTAGCAAAAGGGACATCCGCGAAAGAGGATCAGACAAACCGGAGCCCAGGGACTTCTGCAGTGAGATACCCTCATACCAAAAGGTCAATGAAAAAATATCACCACCAAGTCATTGTATAACACCTGCGATAGACACAATGCTCTTTGTGTTTTATACTAGGAGTTATCTCACCAATTATGGATTTACACTCCTTTCACACATTCACCCTCATTATGCCAGCAAATAATGCACACACACACACCATGTAATAACACTCTACAGATCTCAGTATTTAGCACGTAGCACACAGTAGTTGCAGTCAGTGTTTTACTTCAGTCACATTTAGGGACTACGTCCAAAGATTTCAATGCATATTATTATACTCATGGTATAATAATGCGCATCGTCACACACAATGAATCTAAACGTTACTTTTTATCACAGTTCTTGACATGCATACGTTCAGCCTCGCCCTTAAGTGACGACGAGCAGCCTCTCCAAGTCCTATAATATAGTAGGATATGCGTATTAAGATATATCCTTGTGAATGATTGTTCACGTTATGGAATTAAGTATATTTATTCGTACTTCTTAAAAAACCATCATAGTAATGTTATGTGGTGATGCGAAACTTTGAGAAAATTCTTTGATACTTATTTTGATATTTCATGATGATGATTTTATGTATTTATCATCATTTGAAGTGTTTGTGAACATTTGCAGTTATTTTCGGGGTCAAAATGGTTCATTTTCGGATTATGTCCAACATGACTCTTCGACACGTTTAAAATTAAAACTTCTCTCATACAGATCCAAAAATCATTTCGTAAAATTATACATAAACTAGACTTCATAATCTTTCCATTAAACTAAAGTTTCTATCACGCAACCTTACCAATAACAGCAGTTTATTCATTAAATTATATATTTTTGATAGATCAGATAATTTGATCTTTCTTCACTAATCAGCTCATAATTCCTTAAATACAACTCCAAATATAGATTTTTAAACTGTTTTCGAAATTAGACTTCATGACCTTTTTATTGATATAAGGTTCGCTATCTAACTCTTTCTGTGTAATTTCAGATCAAGTCACAAAATTATTCCTATAACCAGTTTCTACATATTGACATATTCACTCGTTGTGATTTATATCTTGAGATTCACAACTTCAAATAATGATTTATCAACTTTATCCAAAATTAGACATGTGAAGAATCAATATATATTAAAATCAAAATTTATCACATAACTTATGATTTTCCATAAAATTTTTAAACAAGATGATGATGAAAGATCCTCGTCGCCTTATAACCCTAACTTCTCCTCTTCTCCTCAAACTCTCTTTATTCTCTTCTCTTGCTTATCTCTTCTCTTATATGACAATAAGTGTTTTTATGTTTGTAAGAATTTTTTCAAGGAGAAAAGAGCTTATATTTATAGAAAACTAAATCAATTAAAATAGTTTAGAGGATAAATAGAGGGTATTTAGAGGATAATTAGTGGATATTTAGTGGATAAATAGTGGATAAATGATTTAATTTAGGTGGACTAGAAATTGACATAAAGGATAATAAGTGCAAAATTAGGTTTTGGTCATTTTCGTATAAATACGGTATTTTTATATTAAGATCGTATTTTTCCGTATTTGCATATTAAGGTTGCATTTCATTCATATTTTGTATTTTTTCCTTATTATATCGTCAAACAAGTCTTTTAACACCGTAAAATAAATTATAACGTACAATTATTTACTATTCACACTAATTATCGTGAAACTAAATTTTACGTAATTTTTCGGATCCTTACCATATTTTTGTCATGATTTTGACAAACGAATTTCATAGCCCCATTGTATATTTTGATCTTAATACAAATAACCCCATAGTTTGACTTTGTCACCGTAAAATAACCTCATAGTTTGATCTTTCTTCACTAATCAGCTTATAACTACTTAAATACAACTCCAAATATAGATTTTTAAACTGTTTTGGAAATTAGACTTCAAGACCTTTTTATTGATATAAGGCTCGCTTTCTAACTCTTTCTATATAATTTCTGATCAAATCACAAAGTTATCCCTATAACCAATTTCTACATATTGACATATTCACACGTTGCGATTTATATCTTGAGATTCACAACTTCAAATAATGATCTATCAACTTTATCCCAAATTAGACATGTGAAGATTCAATATATATTAAAATCAAAATTTATCACATAACTTATGATTTTTCATAAAAATTTTAAATAAGATGATCACCTTCTCTTATTAATGATGAAAGATCCTCATCGCCGTATAACCCTAACTTCTCCTCAAAATCTCTTTGTTCTCTTCTCTTGCATGACAAAAAGTATTTTTATATTTGTAAGAATTTTTTCAAGGAGAAAAGAGTTTATATTTATAGAAAACTAAATCAATTAAAATAATTTAGAGGATAAATAGTGGGTATTTATCGGATAATTAGTGGATATTTAGTGGATAAATAATTTAATTTAGATGGACTAGAAATTGACATAAAGGATAATAAGTACAAAAATTAGGTTTAGGTCATTTTCGTATAAATACGGTATTTTTGTATTAAGATCGTATTTTCCTGTATTTGCGTATTAGGGTTGCATTTCATTCATATTTTATATTTTTTCCTTATTATATCATCAAACAAGCCTTTTAACACCGTAAAATAAATTATAATGTACAATTATTTACTATTCACATTAATTATCGTGAAACTAAATTTTACGAAATTTTTCGGATCCTTATCACATTTTTGTCATGATTTTGACAAACGAATTTTATAACCCCATTATATAAATTACAACGTTCAGTAGTATACTATTTTTGTTATTTCTTGAGAAAATAGATTATCTCAAATTTTTCGGATCTTTAGAATTAGAAAGGCTCGATAATTATAATTATTAAGAATTTGCATGGTCTTATTTACAAGGACAAGATCTTTGGGACGTACTTGGTAATAGCGGCACTACCGAGCCAACTAAACCTCCAGATGTTAAGAAGTGAATGATAAAAGTAGGGAAAGCAATATACGGGCTCAAGATAACAGTCGAGAAGGACTTGTTAATTCCTACTTCACATAGAGGATGTGAAGACTCCAAAGGAGGCTTGGATAACTTCGTGGTCTTATTCTCGAAAAAGAATAACGTGAGGTCGCAGTTTCTAGAGAATTCACCATGATGACCAATCAAGATGAAATGTCAATTAGTGAATAGTTTGTTAAGGTTAAAAATATTTACTGTGGGATTGGACAATTGGATACAAAGGTCGATGACGAAAGGATGAAGCCGATATTGATTCATGGTTTGAGTAGACATACTTTGGATTCGTGACAGCGGTCTAGGGATGGGCGTCTCAGCCAAGTTTATTGGAGTTAGAGAGTTTGCTTGTAAAGCAAGAAACTCTCATGAAAAAGTTTGCTCGAGATTCAATTAAAAAGGAGACCGAGAAGCAAGTTGTTTTTTTATAGCAAGCGAGACAAAGGTCTTAGACACAGAGATCAAGAGCAAAGAAAATGATAAAGATGATAAGAAGGAGAAGGCTTACAATGAGGGGGAGATCCACCAAGCTTAAAATACCAGAGGAGTGGTTGTTGCTTTTGTTGTGACAGGAAAGAATACTACGCTAGAGAATGCTGATATAAATCAATCGAGGTATATATGGTGGTGGCGTAGACGCAAAATGGAGTCGAGAAAAAATGGGAATTCTCGACATTATGATATTTTTATGAGAGAGAGCAATCGTTGATAGGGAGTATTAATAAGCATTCTCCTCCTGCTCTTCTTCTCTATACCTCATGATTATTTGACTAAGCAGCCTTGTTTTTTTGCTTCTCATTAAGCATGGTTTCTTTGACCAAATAAAAATAATATTGTAGCCCATATGTGGAAGACTTGGAGCAACGTATTCACATGTATAGGTTGTATACGGAGGGAGTACTCTTAGTTTGCTTTGTTTCTACTATTAAAGGAGTTCCATGCTCCTTTGTTATGTACCCATATACACCAAATGGAGAGAAGTTACAGCGTAAACACTTTAACTTATACTTTATGTAATTTTGGTTGAGCGTGTTATCTAATAGAAGTATAGGAGAAAGGATAAAATCCCTTTGAATTATTCATCAGTAACACATGGTCCCTTTGAACTCTAAAAATAGACACATGACCACTTAAGTTCTTATTTTAAATTTAATAGGGGGGAGGGGGTGGTAAATGTCAATTTCCCTAAAACTAATTATATTATTGTGAATTGTGAGTATTTTGTGTTTGAATTCACTAAAAATACTCAATAGACACGTCCTTCATAGCCCGAGTTAAGGGGTATCTTGTGGAAGTTTAAAATATTATGTGATACCTTACGAGAATAAAATCATTGAAACGACATCTGCTGGAAACAACTAGTCAGAACTACTAGGAATCCGGTTGGAATCCACTATAAACAACAATGTCATTATTCATCCCACAAAATTTAGGGAGTGGACTCAGATGACGAATCAGACACTGTCCCTTCAATACGATGAACACCAGCAACGACACAATGTTGACGTAGGATTCGTAATGGTAAGGGTTGCAATAAAAGGATTGGGATCGAGATTTAGTGGTGAAGGCGATGCCATAGGAGGACTCCGTGTGGGTGCGGCGATGACAATGACAGCGACAACGAAGATGTGATCTAATTAATTTTGATGGTGGGGCAGGAGAGGGAGAGGGAGAGGATGTTGAATGATCGGCACATCTCCTCCTCTTCCTTTCTTTCCTACACCTAATTTTCCATATTCAATCTTGGTGTGCTCTTATTTATAGTCCATGACAGTCTACTTTTAAGGTTAAAGTTGTCAATGACAAAGGTTGAAACACAAGTCTTTGACTATAAAATGGAAGCCTTTCTTCTGTGTTCAAATCACCCAATACACAAAATAACTCAAACAGAGCAAGTATAGAGAGAATAAGCGCTAGGCGCTTAAACACAAAAGAGTTGTGTGTTAGAGTGGATCCAAATAAAAATGTGATGTAATTTGTGAGTGTCAAACACAGTTAGAATGTGATTATGTATAAAATATACGAGTTTATAATATTCTACTCTTATTAGAAATTACATTTCTCTATATATTTTATTTTCAACGATTCGATTTTTCAACAAGTGGTATCAGAGCACGTCAGAAGTGTGTAGTTGGTGATATATGATTTTTTTACCAGACTCAATATGTAAACTTTATCTTCTTATAACATATTAAATCAAAAACATAAATTATGCTTACTATTCCAATTCGTAATTGTAAAACATTACTACTATTGTAAAATTAATTTTACCGTAGTGTAAAATTATTTTCCGATGTCACAAAAGCAAAGGTTTACAGCTCGGTGAGTAACGTCGAGAAACTAAATAACAACTATCACACTTGGAGTATCAGAATAAAGTTTTATTTTCTCGGTCTAAATCTCTGGGAGATTATTAACAGGTTTGATGCTACACCACCAAAAGAGCCGAAGGAATACCCTAAAAAATGGAAGGTCAAGCGATGTTCGCTTTTACCGTCTCTGTATAAGATGAATTTCTTTAGAGAATAAAGGATGCAAAGATACACAAGGAAGCATGGAACACTCTAGCCACCTCGTGTGTAAAAAAAAATAATGCCCGACTTCAATAGATGAAGAATGAGATATGTGAATTTCTACGGGACTTTACGATAAGTCAATACTTCACTAAAGTGAAAGGTTTATGTGACGCGATCACTAAATTGGATCCCAAAAATCCAATCCGTGATCCACGTAGGAGGAGAATCAATATTCAGGGGTTAAAACCAGAGTATAATGATCTTGTTACAGGAACCGGTGGGTGGACCACCCAGCTGACGCTCACAGAGATGGAGAGTATTTTGACAAACTAGGAAGCTCTAAACAAACAAATGTTTAGAGTATCAATAAAAGAAGAAGACAAAGCTCTCTTTTTCCAAAAGAGAGGATTCGAGAAAAACTTTCACCCACATTCTCAACGGATGCAAGAAGGATTACCATGTAAGCAAGAAGGTTGGAAAATGAAGCAATTCTTGAGGAATTCACAATCCAAGAGAAATTTTAATCAAGAGGAGCTCAAGACGACGGGAAAAAGCGATGCCAAAATATAGAACGCTACAATTGCGAAAGAAGGGACATTTGCTTCTTCTTGTAAAAGCAAAAGGCAATACTGAAAAAGAGTGGGATTTTAAAGGATCCCTGACGATATAAAATCAAGAGCGTGCATCTTCTTGTATTGCACAACTAGAAAAAGAGTTGGCGCTTGCAGCTATCAACAACAACAATGTGAG
>JAOVYX010001655.1:0-12446 GCA_035668315.1 Drosera spatulata | reverse complement strand
ATTACAAACATTCCACATTAATCATTCCACCTAAGATCCAAAAACATCAATGATTGATCTAAGTGATTCAAAATGACACCTAAGCAATCCATCTTACTATCTAGTTTAATTTTATCTTCTTTTGAGTAATTAGTTTAGCTTAGTGATTACCTTTTTAAACACCCCCCCATTCCTAGAATAGTAATTACTTTAAGTTAGTTTAGTTGGACATTTACGATTCCCTGTGGGTTTGACCCTTACTTCCACTACTGTATTAATTCTATATTTATAGAGTGAAAGTGAGTGCTTATAAATACTAATTTGACATGTATACGACACCACGCATCAATATTATCATCGTCTTGTTCATTTTCTGAAATGAGTAAGTTAATCAATTGATCTTTGACTTCATTATCGAAAGATAATTCATTTATCTTCTTTTTAAAATTGCATTTATTAGCCATATGACCAAAGCGATGACATTTAAAGCAATTAATTGTCGATTTAGAAAACTTATTTGTGCGGTTTCTAATAGGAGGTTGGCATTTTATAAAATTTATATAGAGAAAATTGTTTATTTTTATAAGAAGGAGGTATAGAATTTTCTAAACCATATTGAGCACAGGAATTCTCAAGTTCTTTAGAGTTAAAGAAAATTCATTTGAGATTTTAGATTTAAGTTTGAAATCAGTACATAAAGCTAGTCCTTCTGTTTTAATATAAGAAATAAGATCACCATAAGATAAATTAAGATTATGTAATGTCACCATTATTGGTGTCTCTGATTCGTTACCGAACCTATCGATAAATAATTTAGGAAAACCACTTATGAATTTTTCTTTCCAATAATTCTGTTGAGAATTTTCTCTGGAATAAAGTAAGTAAGATTTTTTTATACCAACGAAAATCATGAAGAGTTGGACATCGAAGATTAATTAATATTTCAACGCTTCGTTGGACAAATTGAGTAGGATCTCTTTAGTGTTTCATAATGGTATATAGAAGCATATTTAAAGCATTTGATTCTTGTTATACTTGTGAGGGTTGTCCTTGAACATGTTCTTCAATAGTTTTTGTTGAAGTTAGAATTTCATCTCTTTGATTTCGATTAATGTATGAATCCCACCAACCTTTAAGCTGGCCTGAGAAGCCAGAAATGAGAGTGTGAACACATTGGATGTCAGAATTGTTGTTTTTAGTTTTATAAATTAGACTAGCCATAGTCATTTATTGTAAAATATAAAATATTTCAGTTTCACTTTTTCCATCGAGATCTCATTCAATAATTGAATCACCAGAATATTGCATTTGATTATGTCAGGGGCGTTCTTCAAGGGTCATATCTGGGGATGAAAATCTAGAATATTATTTTTTGTTTCAGGGTAATATAATTGATGTAGCTTATTATGGAAAATTTTGTTTAGAGTAGGAAAATTATTAGAGTATTGGAATATGACTTCAAGGTGGTCAATGTCTTCTATGACATTAAGATGAGGAGTGGAGGAGGGGGGGTAAAGACTAGAGTCTTCTTTGACATTAAAGCTGTGCTGGAAAAAGTTTGAGGAAATATTGAAGAAGGGGGTAATGCCAAGTGGTCTAAGTTCTTAGTAATTTCATTTAAGAGATCATCTCTTGAATTTTTTAACAATATCTTGAGAAGAATAATTTGGTGGTGTGAACAAAGGTTTCTGAAGCTTATGATTATTAAAAATTTTATGATCTATTTGGTCTCATACAACATTAGGTTGTTCAGATACTGTATATAATAATTGGTTAGTATAATTATTTTGATGATAAACATTTTGTATATCGTTGAAGGTAAGATTACTATCGATTTTAATATTGATGTGTTGCTTAAACGGACTAGCGACTACATTAGTATTATTATATTTTAATTGAATTTCATCAAGAGTTGGATGAGGATTATAATAAGTTTTATTATCCGTAGTTATCCATGTTTTAACTTCTTGTTTAATCATTAACAATTCTTCATTGGTTGGTACATATATATTCTTATTATAAAGATAATTTGGCAATCAATAAAAGAAAGGAATATTTGCTTAGTTTATTCATTTTTGAGTACGAAACATTTCGTACATGTATTTTTTCTTTTATTTTGGAAAAAGTTTAAAAATACCATTCATGCCTGCATTGATTCTCAAGAGAATCAAAGTTAGTATGTAAACAGTTTTTATCAATGACGAAATTAGTGTCATTGATTTCGTTTAAAGTAATAACATTTAATTGATTATATTATGTACTTAACATATCTGATCTAGTTGGAGAAATGTTAGGGTTATTAGGCTCATAAATTGGTTGAGGTATAGGAGCGTTAAAATTAACATTTTTAAGCTTATCTTGGATTGTATAACTAGAATATCGAGTTGATTCAAAGTGAAGAGAAAACATTGATGGTTTGGTTGATACGGAGGATCTACTGTAAGAAGATCAAGATAATTCCATTCGTGTTTCTTTTTCTGAATTAAAATGTATGGTAGTTGATCCATCTTGATGCTCTACAATTTGAGTAACATCAGAATCAGGTTTAATTTCAGGAGGAGGATGTTCTTGATAAACTTTTCAATGATCCGGTATTTCAATTTCATTCCATTTTAGTAATTTTGGTATTAAGATTTTATTTTCATGATTTGTTTCTTATAATATTGTATGACCTGGTTCACTCTTAATTAGTGAATTAGTATTGGCTATGTTAAAGACTTTGAAAGTTAACCTATAAGTGACTAAAAATTGTCTACGCTTTACTTTTACATAAGTATTTTTAGTATGAATATCTAAAAGTAAGGTATTGAGAATTACAAAATCATGTAAATCTACCATAAAATCTGGATAACAATTTAAAAACATTGGATTATTGCATGTATTAGACGGGACTAAAGTTATTTGAGATTCATTGTATTTATACATAGTAGCATCTCTTAATACCACTAAAATAGGTCGATTTATTCCGCGACGAGTGAGTGATTTTATACTAACTTGAAGACAACCATAATATAAATAATTATATCCAACATTTCTATATGATTTAACCATATCAGAATTAAGTACAGGAATCCTATAAAAATCATTTTCAATTGGAATACTTTTTTCACGAGCTTTAATATAATATAATTGTTTAAAACTCAAAGTTCCAATTTTATAAATTTCTTCAAAAGGTACTGCAGGCATTTCTGACATATGTAAGAAATGATCTAAATTAGGAACAGAAATTTCACTAATATTAGTTGAATTGTCTTAAAATGCTGGGTTGATACTGTGTTGGTAAGAAGACCTCAATATTTTACCTTTGGAAAAGAATTTGAAGACTATGCTCATCTTATTAATGTTATCTAAACGTGTTTATGAATCAATTTACATTTAAACTAACAGGGACTACCTCCCATGGGACCACCTACTGGGATCATCTATAATGGCTGACCAGCGGTTAATAAGGCTGATCAACATGGTTAAACAAGAATGACCAACTCCTATTTCAAAAATAAAATGACACCAGACAAGTTTGATATATCAATAAGTTGAGATAGACTCGTCTTCCCTTCCCGAAGAAAACAACCTTATTGTGGGAATCCTTATAGTCTTTGTTCTGATATGTTTATATTTGTTGTGTGTTGTGGTCGTAGGTTTTTTCTTAAAAATAATACTCCCTTCGTCCCATAATTCGTACAACTGGGCCATCCCATAAATTTTACAACACTTATTTTATTTCCTTATTTGAAAGTAATTTTATTTTAAAATACCCACAATACTCCACTATACTCTAGTATCTTCTCCCTCATTCTCTTTCATCCTCAAACCTATCACCATCATCAAAAATCACGATATATTAATCAAAATATATCAAATTCAAGTGTCTCCTAAAAAATTATGTCGTGCCAAAGCGTTGCAAGAATTATGGGATCGAGGGAGTACAAAGTTAAGTATTTAATATTTGAAAAGATTGATGGCAATCCATATATTGCAGTGTCCCACATACCGCATACAATCAAAAGCTTTTATGTATTTATATATACTACCTTACTACCCTGCATTTTGCAGGCTGTTTATTATCATTTTATATGTATGTGTTAAATTATGAGAATGTTTTCTAATTCTGAGTTTTTTCTTGTGATTTCTTGTCATATAGATTAAATAAAATTCTGATATATCACAATACAAAAAATAAGAGATTTTTTATATTTTTGTTTTCTATGTTCTTTTATTAAAATTAGTTAAGATGTTGATTTTTCATAACAAATGTAAAAAAAATATTATAGATTCTCATGATAATAGGAGATTTTTGTTTTTGTTTTTTTCAAAATTACAATTGATGATAGGAGATTTTTTTGTACTTTTTTTAATTAATATGAGATTTTTTTTGTATAATTACCTTGAAGTTGCATTTATTTTTACAATTTATCAATTGGTGATACACAATTTATTTAGCTACCAAGAAGTTGACTTCTTAAAAAAAAAAAAAAAGAAAAAAGAAAGGAGAGATGAAGGTCGATCATGTGCTTTGCACAATATCTACTTGCCTAAATGATTTAATTTCTTGTTTTTATATCCCATAAATCATCGCCGACAATTTCAGTTTCCTTTACTCATAAATAATCAATTTCCCCTCTCCTCCTATCATCAAGCCAATCTCGATCGTCTTCGACGACACCCTTTGCTGCTCGCATACGCCTCGATGTCGTGTAAGGCAACCTCGAGGCCCACAAAGATAACCCCCATATCTTGAAATCAAAAAACCCTCTCTAAAGTGCTCGAAATCCACATCAAATATGCAGCAAAATGGGTTGCATTGTTCTCCATCAAGAAGAATTGAATCGCACAAAACATTAGGGTTTTGGGCAAGAATTGGTACATGATCGTTCCTCGTCCCCTTGCATCCGATGGTGTGATTTTTGATGTCTTTGAATTGTTTTTTGAGTTTTTGATTGGTTAGCTTAAAGTGTTTTGGGGCACAATTTTTGGGATTTTTATATACAATGTGCGATAAAGGATGGTGTGGTGATAAACAGTGCCCATTGGGCACAACTTTTTTGGGATTTTTGTCACAGTTTTTGGGCATCATTTGTAAACAGTGCTCATTGGGCACAGTTTTTTGGGATTTTTGACACAGTTTTAGGCACTGTTTGTAAACAGTGTACATTATTTTTTTATATTTACGAGCATTGTTTGTTTCGGAAATGACGATGACGACCGATACATATGTACTGTTTGTTTCGAATATGAAAGTTACAACAACGACGGGTTTTATGATGATTATTGTAATTTGTAATCATTGGAATAAATTATTTTTTTTTAATTGAGAATAAATAATATCATAGTTTGAATTTATGAACTAATTGGTAAAAAAAAAATTTGTGATTTGTTATAATATACTATATGTGGATAAACATGAACAATGAGATAAATAGGAATAATGTTGTCCATATATGACGCCAAAAAGATAAGGACGAAATTGATGACGTAAATAGTTGTGCAACCTTTTATTTCGTTGTAAAGTATTTGTTGAATCGGGACGTTCTTTGGTATGAAGTAACCTATTAAGAATCTCTATAAATAGGGCTATAACTTTCTTATTTCATCATCGCTTTTGAATAGAACACTTACACTCCTCATCATTTTCTCTCGTCCAAAATCACATCTTTTATAACATATTATGAGCACGAATCCTCCGTTTATCCAGCAGAGTGAAGAAAAACCGAATTCTCACTTTCCATTTCAAAACCTTGTCTGATTCAACTTATTCAAGTCCACAAGGACTTTTCATACCTATCAATTCTTCAGACTCTAAGCTGCTTAAGTTCTCTGTTCGGGTGGGTTCTTTAATCTCATGATGTTGGAACTCATGATTCTTTTCATTCTTGGAATTAAACTTGAACATGATTTCGTTGATGATACTCATGGATATTTTCATCAAAATTTTCCAATTAAATCGATTTCCCTTGTTTTCCCTAAGAAGTTTTCGGATCTAATTTCAAACTTTAGTACATGAACTACTTCTAAGGAAGCTATGAAGCTTTGCACACGAGTTGTCCAGTTCGAGCAACGTTCACAGCCTCGACCTGCGTCAAGCAGATTATTTTGAGCATGTTCTGTGGAACATGTTTTCAATTCATGCAGTAGAAATAGATTTAATCTTGCACATATCACGTGTTGATTTTTGGTTCATACCAAACTTCACCTAATGATCCGTTTGTTCTGCAAAAGAGGTTTTGCTTGTTATAAGTTTTGTTTGTTTTCAAAAGGTAGAAGATGCTCTTGACCTTATCCACACAAACGTTTTCTTAAAAGAAAAGATAAACTCATTCAGTTGTATGCTTAAATTAATTAATGATTTTGTTTTGGATTTAATTTTATGGTTTTAATATCATGAAGAGCATATACAATATTTTCCTTCCGTTTGAGCATCACCAGGCGTGATAATATAGTAAAAGGGTGTCAATTTGGGTCGTTTGTGGCTGTGGTAGTCCCATGGTCACAGGTTCGAACTCTGGTCCCGACACTCCAGTTCTGGCTAGGTGATCCCGCAAGTGGGTAAAAGCCGATGATCCTATTAGGAGGCTTTTTGATTTTTAATTTTTGATTAATCAATGATTAAGCATAATTAATATTATTATTAATCTATATTGCTTAAACTAGGGACGGCACAATCGACCTACGAATCACTAACCAACGCTCGTCTGCGACGCCATATTTATTACTATGCTAACAAGGAACGACAACTGACCTATTAACAGCTAACCACTGATCGTTTGAGACACCCTATTTATTACTGTGCTAGGTAGGGACGGCACAACCGATCTATTAACTGTTAACCATCGGTCGTCTATGCCGCCTTATTATTATGCTACGTAGGGACGCTCGATCGTCTTCTTTTATGTATTTTCATTATTGCTTTTGAACTTGAACGACTAAGCCGCTATTTATTCTTACTTATATTCAATTGCAATAATCAATCAGAAAACTTATATCTATTAAATCTGTTACTGTTAGATATGTCACTGAAATTCACACCTCTCAATGTCAATGGGAACAATTAGCTCTCTTGCAAGTTGGATGCAAGAATGCTTCTTGTGGAGAAAAATCTCAAGTACACAATTGAAAACCAAGAGCAGGGAACCGCGCAGGAAAGAGCAAAAGGTACAAGCATTCTTCGTCCCCACCTACATAAAAGTATGAGGGATGAGTTTTTGACGGAAGAGGATCCTTTTGCTATGTGAAAATCCCTAAAGGATCGTTTCCATCGCCTGACGTATGTTCTTGTCCAAGGGCACATAATGTTTGGAATAATATGAGGTTCCAAGATTTCAAGGATGTCACCACCTATAACTCCAGAACCCACAAGTTCAAGTTTTAATTGAGGCTATGCGGGGTGGTTATCGATAATGCGTAAATGATTGATAAGACGCTCTCACCATTCTTTTCTAATCATATGATGCTTCAATAGTAGTATCGCATCAGGGACTTTAAAAAGTTCTCTGATTTGATGGATGCTCTTTTAATTATTGAAGAGCGAAATGAGCTCTTGTTCCAATAGCACAACTCTTGTCCGACTGGCGCTGCCTTGTTACCCGAGGCCAACACTGTTGGGGCTTTTGAGGTTGGGGAAAGCAGCCAGGGGAGAGGTCACGATTATCGTGGAAAAGGTCATGGAAAACAATATGATTCAGACAAGGTCGGAGTTACCAAGGTAACAATCCTATTCCAGCTCGTCAGGATAACAACAAGCACGAAAAGAATATAAGTCGGGTTTCAAAGGCCAAAGGAGTCGCTCTGGTTAAGCTTCAGATTCTGTTTGCTTCAAGTGTGGTATTACTGGTCACTGGACCAACTCATGCCGTACTGCTAAGCATCTGACCAACTTATACCAGGCTTCTTAGAAGAGGAAAGGGAAAAATCCCGAGACAAATCTCAATATCGCCCCTGAGAATGAGAATGATGATAATGATGTTCCATACATGGTGGCTGATGATTTTCTCGACTAAGGACATAGCCAGCCACCTTATTTGTTTCATATGTGCAATATGTTTTTATATGTATCATATGTACCATAGGTGTGCTTGTTATGTTTTCATTTTCTAGAATCTTGCTTTTCTTCGATGTACACTATGCTAATGTATTATATCCTCTCTCAGATGAATAAAAAAAGTGATTGCATAGTGGATAGTGCTACAACACAGAACATCTTCAAGCCACCTAACTTTTTCTCGTCTTTGACTCGTGCAAAGTCGAGTGGTGGTACTATGTCGAAAAATGTTGATATTATTGAAGGATTTCGTGCAGCAACTATTACTTTACAAAATGACATCATTCTAAAGCTCAAAGGGGTTCTACATTGCCCCAAATTCAAAAGGAATTTGTTGAGCTTTATAGATATAAGGCAGAATGGTTATCATTTGAAAACCATTAATGAGAATGACAAAGAGTAACTTCTCATTACCTCAACTACTTCATCTAAAACGAATGTAGTTGAAAACTTCCTGTCTTCTTCTCTAGGTTATAATTCACCGTAATTAAACTTGTTAAAACTCATGTCATCGTGGACCAAAAGTCGTTCACTAATGAAAACAAATTATGGCATGAAAGATTAGGTCACCCAGGAGTAAACATGATGCGTCGAATAATATCAACATCTCATGGCCATCCATTGAATGACTAAAAGGTCCATATCGATCATGAATTATCATGTATTGCTTGCTCGCTTGGGAAAATGATGACAAGGCCATACACCACAAAGGTTGGTGTAGAATCCCCCTTATTTCTAGAAAGGATTCAAGGCGATATATGTGGGCCTATTCACCCATCATGTGGATCATTTCGATCTTTCATGGTGCTCATAGATGCATCAACTAAATGGTCTCACGTCTGTCTTCTTTCCACAAGAAATATGACCTTTGCACGACTGTTTGCTCAAATCATAAAGTTAAGAGCATAGTTTCCTGATCACCCAATTAAAACGATTTGGTTTGATAATGCAGTCGAGTTTACTTCGAGCATTCTATGAGTATTGCATTGCAATAGGGATTAACGTTGAACACCTTGTGCCTCATGTGCACGCGCAAAATGGATTGGTCGAGTCTTTCATGGACATTGTTACGGCATACCTTTATGGCTCATTAGATGCCGATATTCACATGAAAATCCCTGTAGGGTACAAATTGCCGAGCTCTTTGGTACCACAAAGTCTATATTCATTTAAGCTACAACGGTCTTTATATGGATTGAAACAGTCCGGCCGAATGTGTTATAATCTACTAAGTGAATATTTATTACGGGAAGGGTATGTGAACAATAAAGTTTATCCATGTGTCTTCATCAAGAGATCGACTAATGGTTTTGCCATAATCGTTGTATATGTTGATGATTTGAACATAATAGATAACACCAATGAAATTACAGAAGCCCATGATTACTTAAAGAAAGAGTTTGAGATGAAAGTTCTCGACAAAACAAAGTTTTGCATTGGTATACAGGTGGAACTTTTGTATTAAGAAAGATCCATTCCGGCCTAAGGAAGATGATGAAGATGTTCTAGGCCCTGAGATGCCATATCTTAGTGCTATCAGTGCGTTGATGTATCTAGCCAATTGTACAAGACCGGACATTGCTTTCTTGGTCAACTTGTTGGCGAGGTTTAACTCTACACAGAATTGGATCCAGCACATGACGCTATTTGCGCGAGACGACAAACATGGGATTATTCTATTCTCGGGAGTCTAAATCTGATCTCGTCGGGTACGTCGATGCTGGATATTTATCAGATCCACATAAGGTCCTGTCTCAAATGGGATATGTGTTCACATACAATAACGCAGCTGTGCTCGAGAACAGCAGAGAATCTATATGGCTCAGATCTGTGATCCAGCATATCCAACAATCGTGTGGAATCTCCGGCATCGAAACACAGACTGTGATCCATGAAGACAATGTCTGATGCGTGCTGTCGTTTACACGTCAAATTAATATTTATGAGCACTTACTTTCACTCTATAAATATAGAATTAATGCAGTAGTGGAAGTAAGGGTCGAACCCACAAGGAGGGTCGTAATATTATTTATCTTTCTTTCGTCACGATAAAGAACTATTACAAATATGAAAATTAAGGTTTGGGGGAGTGATTTGTTTAAAAGGGTAATAGCTAAGCTAATTACTCAGAAATAGATAAAACTAAGCTAGATAGCATGGTGGATTGCTTAGATTAGGAGAAATGTAGAGATAATGGTCGAGTCATTTTGAATTACTTAGATCAATCATTGACATTTATAGATCTTAGATGTAATGATTAATATGGAATGTTTGTAATAAGTATTGGCATAACTCACTACGTTCCTTAGCTTTTAACTTCCAATTAGCTCAAATAGTTAAACTAACTCAAGGTATCTAATTCATTTCAATTAGCTCGAATATGATTTAAAACACAAGAGTTGAATCATAATATGGAACTTAACATTCATAACAATCATAACAATTAGGTTAAACTAATCATGTTACATGCATTATAAACCATTGATTGTATATGACAATTAGCTTAAATCATATTATATAAATTAGCTACTCAACTAAACCATTTAGCATGATTTATAGCATCAACATATGCAATTTAGGTGATCAATCTAGCATACACATGTCATATGATGATTCAAATAGGTTTCATGCATCAATCTTTCATTGAACAGCTCTGGTTTGTATTAAATGTTTAACATCTCATGATCTAATCATTCAAAACTCATCAATGCATCCCTACTATCGATCTACTCACGCTTATTCATGAAATAAGACGTAGAATTAAACATAACAAAGTAAACAAACATTCTCATCAGTTTCACAACTAAAGAATAGAAGTTATACAGTGCTCGTAGCGTTCCAAATCAAATCTGATGAATTCCTAAGCGTTGCGGATCAAGACTACGTCAATTTCTTCTCCAAAAACCTGTCTTTCCTTCGTCTTTCGTCCTCTCGGCCGTCTCTGCCTCCCTGAGCGTCTCCCCCTCTGATTGTTGCTTGGAATAACCCTAGGAAGAGTATATATAAGCGAGGACTTGTAACCGAATTGATCCGACAGCTGAAACTCATCATTTTGCATCAGGAATATCGTCGTGGCCGCGACTAGGCCCGCGACAGCATTAAAACCAGGGATTTCAGGAAATTCACCCGTCGCGCCCGCGACAGGCACCTGCTCGCGACGGCTGGTCGTGCCCGCGATAGGAGTATGCTGTTAAACTAAAAATACCAAATGATGTCCAAAAATTCTAAAAACTTATACATGTCATCTAAACACACTAATCTAGCCTAACATGGCCGTAAAAACTCTCTCGAAGCATGTGCAGTGGCGATGAAACGTGAAATGCGGCTTTATGAGTTCATGGATTGTCATTTTCTTCATCCTTCTTCATTTTTGCTCCAAATTCTAAGCCAATCTTGCATAAAACATCAAAGCACAGCAGTACCAACATTTCAAGACAAAAAGACACTAAAAATATAATTTAGATAGTACAAAAGGAATAAAACAAACGTTTAGAATAAAGAACCGATGTGTGTTTTCATACACATCGAATTCCCATGAGCTAAACCTTTGCTTGTCCCTAAGCAAAGTCTAGACTCAAAGCAAATAAAGAAACGTGAAATGAAGAAAAACAGCAAAAACCAAAAATCCTATAGCTCGAGCATCAAAGTAATCAGATTGCCTAAAATCAACACTAAGCACATGTCGAAAGAATATAAATCAAAAGTCATCCTTAATCTCTATTCACATCGCATCTACTTATTCCTCAAATCATTCCCTTTCATAGTCCTTCACACCTAGCAGATTCTTAAACTGTGACAAAACAAAACATTTCGAAACTCAAATCAAAAATTTTTTTTCGCATGTGTTTCCTTATATAGGATCATTCCCAAATCCACCAAGGTCTCAAAGGAGGTCTAGATTTCCTACTGCATATGTATCTTTTCTCTTTTTTTTTCTCAAGCGATATTATCAAAGACTATGTCTCCCCTTTTATCCGTAGATGGTAATTTTGATTACTGAGGTAAGGAACAAAGCACTTTTAACATTGCTTTGCAAAATTTTTTCTCTCTTTTCTTTTTCTTCTTTTTTTTTCTTTTATTCTAAGTAGGTCTAGAGCATTCTCCAGTAACCAAAAATAGCATGAGGGTTACCATGGAAAAACAGGTGTTCAATAAACAAAATAAATCAAAACTTTCTCAAATATTTTTTAAAAACCACTCCATGCTCCCTTATAAGTGGTGGATAAATGAAAAGATGGCATAAAAAGGGATCATGAAGGTATTTTTTTATTTCTAAGTGTCTAGTTACAATTCAAGTCACTACTTAAGCGCTAATTAATATGAAAAAGGTCATCTCATACGAATGAACTGGAATAATATTAGCAAAGATTCAGAATTTCCTTAGAGATAATATTCAACTACATGTACTAGTGTAGCATTTGTTATGGCATAA
>JAOVYX010001654.1:0-12446 GCA_035668315.1 Drosera spatulata | reverse complement strand
AGCTGATCAAGTTAACCTTCTCTGTGGGATCGACCCCTACTTCCACTACTACATTTAACTCCATATTTATAGAGTGACGTGGGTGCTCTTATAAATATAAATTTGACGTGTTTACGACGGCACGCATCAGCCACCTCCTAGAATTTAGGGTAATATGTGAAAACATGAAATCTAATGGGGTGAATTCAATGAAGTGATTCAACATAGAGCATTTGCATTTGCTTTAGGTGAATTGCCCAAAAACTGGCTATATGATCTGCCACCCGATACAATCACTGAATGGGAACAATTACAGTATGCCTTCTTGAATAGGTATTTCTCTACTTCTAGAGTTATCGATATTCAAACTCAAATCAGTAGCGTCCAACAAAATCCTAGAGAGACTTTCCATGATAATTGGCAACGTTTTAAATGTATTGTTGCCAGTTGTCCAAGTCATCAATTCCTTTAAAATCTCCTTATTCAATACTTTTACAAGGGAATGTCCTACTATGACAAACAACTCGTTGATGGCGCATGTGGAGGAAATTACCATGAATTTTTTGCAACTGTAGATCGCGAGTTGTTTGAGAAAATAGCTGTTAGGTCACAAAACCAGCTGGCTCCTGGTGATATTTCAAGACATGATCATGAAATATCTCATCAAAGTGATCCTAATTTGGCAAAGATCAAAGAAATGCTTATAAAAGTTCTTGCTCAAAATAATCAGGCACCACAAGCCTGTTTATAACCAAGGCTATGTGGTGTTTGTCTTGTTCCGGGTGATGCTACTGATCACTGTCCTATCCTCTATGAAGGGGAATAGGCCAATGCTGTATGAAATTTTTCAGGTCAAAGAAGACCTGTTTACAACCAAGGCTATGTGCAAAATCAGAACAATATAAGGTGGAGAAATGATAATTATCAACAACGATATCCTAGGTCAAATCCATCCGGTTTTTATAATTTTAAGCCACCACATCAATTTTCCTAGTAGCAGAATTCTCAACCTGTACAGTCTTCTTCTTCTCCTTCATTTAAGGAGTTTGTCCTAACCATCACAAATTCATCGATCCAATTCCAGAACAATACTAGCTCTAGTATAAAAAATTTAGAGAACCAAAAGGGTTAATTAGCCACATAGTTAGGACAACTCAAGGCACAACTGTCTAATAAGCTTTCATCTTAACTAGTGAACCCTCACAAAAATATGAGGCGATCACGTTGAGAAGTGCAAATAACCTTTCAGAAATTGATCGTTCAAAAAGAAAAGCCTAATTTAACTCGAGTTAGAGGTTCTTCCTTCTCAAACTATTTCAGCAACACCTCTGTTGCAGAAAAATTTATCTTCATCTTCTTTTACTCAAGCAGTTCCTACTCCAAATAACTTTTACTCTAGAAAATAATCAAAACCAGTCGCATCTTATCCTAGCCGTTTGACTAAGGATAATAATATGAGGCTGAAAAAGACATTTTCGAGATTTTTCAAAAAGTATAGGTGAACATTCCTCTCCTTGACGCAATTAAACAAATCCCTAGATATGAAAAGTTCCTCAAAGAACTTTGCACAAATAAGAGGCATCTCAAAGGAGATGAAAGGGTCACGTTGGGAGAAAATGTTTCTGCGATGTTGCAAAAGAATCTCCCAACAAAGGAAAAAGATCCAGGTATGTTTACAATCCCATGCACCTGGGAACTCTATAATATTTGAGTGTATACTTGACATAGCTGCATCCATAAATGTGATGCTATTGTCAACCTGTAATGCACTTAATTAAGGACCGCTGAAAACAACAAGTATTGTTATTCAATTAGCAAATAGGTCCATAGCATGCCCAGAGGACCTTATAGAAGATGTGCTAGTCAAGTCAATGAGTTAATCTTTCCTACAGATTTTTATGTCCTTCATATGGAGGATGGATCATACTGTTCAACTCCAATTCTGCTGGGAAGACCCTTCCTTAAGAAAGCACATGCAAGAATTAATATGCACGATGGCACATTATGAATAGAATTTGATGGTGAGATAATCAAGTTCAATATATATGATGCAATGAAGTATCCATCTGAAAATGTTGCTTCAATTTGTGCAATTGATATTTTTGAAAAGCTTATTGAAGAGCACTTTGCATTACACAATGAAGAATTCCTTTTAACACTAGGTGCATGGAAAGACATTTCTGTGGAACTCAAAATGGTGTAGAAAGCTTCTTTGAAGACACGCTCGATGACCTTGAGCCGAAAATATTTAAAATTTCTTAATATCAATAACGATATAATACTCTCTAATTACCTACCACATATGAGAGTATGCAACCATTTGCTATTATCCCTTCTTCTTTACCTACCACATATGAGAAACTTTACCAGTAATTATTTCGAATGAGCTTAAGTAGGAGCAAGAAGAACAACTACCTGATGTTCTTCGGGAACATAAGACTACTATTGGGTGAACTTTAGCCGATATCAAAGATATTATTCCTTCCACATGTATGCATAGAATTCATCTAGTAGAGAAATCATAACCATCTAGGGAAAACAAGGTTGTCTCAATCCTCCTATGATGGAAGTTGTTAAGAAAGAGATCCTTAAACTACTTGGTGCAGGAGTCATCTATCTAATCATGGATTCGAAATGGGTGAGTCCAGTTCATGTATGAAAGGATATAGCTTGCTGTGTGACTAGAGGGTGGGGAGAATAGTCTCTCTTTCGAACTGTACTATCAAACTAACAAATGTCAGTTAGATAGCAGAGTTGTTTTGAGGTTACTGTAGTAATACGGAACCTTACTGCAGTAATGTTGGTTCTTTTTAGTTTATTGCTAGTCGAAGTTAATTGAGAGTAGGGTTAAAGGTAATGAAAGCAGTAAGGTGAAAACACAAAGGTTTTTATACTGGTTAGGCAATATAGCTAAAATATGGCAATATCCCATATTCCAATCTTCCCTTGATAATCAATGTGATATATCAAGAGGATAGCACTAAGTGTGATTATTTTTTGCTCATAATAAACCTGTCATGTTACAACGTGTAAACGACAATATAAACCAAGACTCGAGAAGATTTGAAACAACTTCTTGATTTTGTTTTTTGAACACTAGTGCTATTCAAACTCTGCTTTCAATTGCTACCGTAGATCTTCAGCTAACAACTTCTTCCTCGGTTCGCTTGAAGCCTTACTACACTTGTCATTCAGAGCAAAGGAGATTCAGTAATTTAAAGGTTTTGAAATATTGGGCATTGCCTCTGTATTTATAGACAACTCGTCCTTTCTTGAAAACGTTACTTTCCTGCCATCTTGAAACTATATTCACAAACCCGTGACCTCTGGTGATGATGCAGAGAAGTACGCTGACTCAGCATAAAAGGCAACACGTGAACTTTGACTTCTTCTGAACTCTTCTGTAGAACTTAGCCTTACTGTCCCTCTGTCTTACTATAGTAACCTCACAAAAGCAATTTAGGATCCACCTTTTCTTCATCTGGATTCTTCTGTTTAACTTGGCCTTACTGACCTTCAGCCTTGCTGTAGTAACCGTCTTCAACTAGAAGCAATCCAGGATCAACCTTTCTTTGTTGCAGAAGCCCAACTGCCCAAGTCTTATTGTCTCTTTACTCATGACCTCAATGCTGCCAACCTTACTGCATTCCTTTGAAACAGCCTTACTGCGTTCCTCTCTTAACCAGCCTTACTGCATTCCTCTTCGAACCAGCCTTACTACGCACTTGTTGCAGGCTCACTTTCTAAGCAGGCGAGTCTTAGCCTTGGTATATACTGGGAAGTTCTAAGACTAGAGTTTGCCTATCACTCAATTTCTATACATCATGGGTTTGACCTAACAATGTAGTTTCTAAAAATAGAGGTATGATGGCAACACATGTCGAAACCGTGGAGGATGTGCAGTGATTATTCTAAATTAAATGCCTTTACAAGGAAAGATCACTTTCCTTCCATTTATGAATCAAATGCTAGAACGCCTTGTTGGCCGCTCATATTACTGCTTCCTTGATGCATACTCTTGGTATAATAAGATTATGATTGCACCAAAAGATTAAAGCCAAACTACTTTTACATGTCCCTTTGATACATTTGCTTATCGCATAATGTCATTAGGACTATGTAATGCACCTGTTACGTTTCAAAGGTTTACGATGTCGATATTTTCAGATTACATTGAATAAATCATCGAGGTGTCTACGGATGATTTCACTGTCTATGGTGATTCTTTTGAACAGTGCCTGAGACTGCTTAAATTGGTATTGACTCGATGCGATGAATCCAACCTTATGCTGAATTTTGAAAAATGTCATTTTATGGTACAACATGGAGTGGTGCTAGGTCACATTGTCTCTCAAAAGTGACTTGAAGTTAACATTTCTAAGGTTGCGATTGTTCATGATCTACTGAATCCAACATCAGTAAAAGAGATCCGTGTATTTTTAGGACATGTTGGCTTTTATCGTCGGTTCATCAAAGACTTCTGGAAGATTGCACAATGTAACGCCTCGATATCCGGCATGCCCGGCACGTGACGTTATGCCGTCATGGACTCAGTCCATGACAAGGCCAAGTAACCCAAATGGGTTTGTAGGTATAGAAGCTAAGGAAGGCTACTAAATCATTATCATTATAAACCCAGATGATATTATGCAAACCAAAATTATATTACATCACCTCACAAATACATTGTCCAAATGTTTACAAGTGGTTCGCAACCAAATTATTTCATGTAGTATTTATTACATATTGAACAGTGAGGTAATTAACTACATGCATAGAATCTCACTCTAGCGCTTCAGCATCGTCATGTGGTGGATCTGCGAATAAAACACATAACCGGTGAGCTAAAAGCTCAGCAACAAAAAGTATAGTTATTCGATTTGCAGGGTACTCCCTTGACTATGACGATCGATGAGTACCTATAAAACATTTTCTAGTAGCCATAGGAAAATATGGGCGTCATATCAAACTATACACGTAATAATAGCTTATATGTCTTTGTCCTCTTTTATAGTCTTTTACTTATTTAACCATCGAAAGTCCGTGTCCCGACATGAATAATAGAACTTAATGAGGGAAAAAGAAGAAGAGATATTTTTGAGATATAGACACTGATCTGGGCCAAGTTCTCGGTCACACATCATCCACCAAAATCATTTGAAAACTCATTGTCTTTTGTGAAAGTGTTTCTGTTTTTCAAAAATACAAGCATGATTTTGGTTCGCGGTCTAAAATCACTACGTCTCTTGCGTGTACTTTGGTTGCTAAACCCTCACTTGCATGCAGAAGGTCCCCTTGCATAGGGAAACCTTACACCCAATCGGCTGATGTTTTGGCCCACGACGTCTTATCACTGCGCATTTGAAAAGAACCACACTTGCCCTCTTACAAGCTAGATTTAACGTCTGGCCCAATCAAGTCCACTTTGAACGCTAGTAGAGCCAAAGAACCCGATCCCTGTGAATCCACTATGCGACTCATCGACGACAACGGACTTGTTCGATTACCTTTTTTGTTGTTGTGTTCCTTACAAGCACACTTTTTTTACCGTTTCACACGCATAATATATTTATCACAAAGGTTATTTACCATTCTTTATCATTTCTATCTTCCCCGGTATTGCATTATATTAGATGTATCGTTTTGCTACGAGGGTGTTTGCATCATATTAAATCTCCCGACTTTAGGGACGGGAGTCCCCACCTCTGGAACAGGCGTCCCGGGCTCTAGAACGGACGTCCCGGCCTTTGGAACGAGTGTTCCTGATTCCGTCTAACATGACGCTTTGATAGATTTAAATCTATAACTTGTTGTATACACCTCCAAATATTATTTGATAAAATTCTACATAAACTAGACTCTATAACCTTTTCATAGAATTTACGTTCTCATAATGAAGCCTTACCAATAATAGGAGTTTATACGTTCAAATTCTTATTTTTTGCTAAATCAGATAGTTTTGACATTTCTTCATTAATCAGCTCATAACTCTTTACATATAACTCCAAATCAAGATCTATAAACTGTTATAAAAATTAAACTTCAAAACCTTTCTAGTGATATAAAGCTTGTTTTCAAACTCTTACTGAGTAATTCGGAATCAAGCCACAAAGTCAGTTCTGTAATTAGTATTTATAAATTGACATATCGGAATATTTTGATTTATATCTTAAGATTCACAATTCCAAATCATGATCTATCAATTTCACTAGGAACTAGACATATGAGAATTCAACATATATTAAAATCATAATTTATTTCAAAGCCTATAATTTTCCATACACATATGCAAAACAAAAACGGATCGACATGGGGTTTGGTTATCTCTCGAGCGTTTTTTGATGTTTGAGACTTTGTTTGATGATAACTCTCACTGATGTGTATAAAAAAAACACATCATTTCTTTATTCTAAATGTTTGTTTTATTCCTCTTGTATTATCTATTTTATGTCTTTAACATCTTTTTGTCTTGAAATGATGGTACTATCTCGTTTTTATGTATGTAACAGATTGACGCGAAGTTTGGAACAAAAATAAAGAAAGAGAAGGGAATGGCAAAGTCATGAGCTCAAAGGCTGGATTTTGCAAATTTATTGTCGTTTCATGTGTCTCGAGAGTTAATACAGCAAAGTTTCATATCGATAAGCTAGATTAGCAAGTTTTGATGCGTTGTATAAGTTTCTAGAATTTTCGACATCATTTAGTATTTTTCGTATTAGTTTTAGGTGATCAGCACACATGTGTGGCAGCCAGGTCACAGGCACGACGGGTAATTTTATGCGAATTTCCAGGTTTTTAATGCGTCGCGGGCGTGACACTTACTGTGTCACGGCCGCGACTGTCTTCCAGATGCAGAACATTAATTTTCAGCAGTCGGATAAACCTGGTTTCGACCTATGCCTGTAAATATGTGCACTAGGGTTCTTCTCAGCATTCATTGAGCACAGAAACGGCAGGAGAGATAAGAGGAGGTGGAGACGCGAAGAGGAAAAACTTTGAAGGATTTTTGATCAACTTTTGAAGGAGAGTAGATCCGTAACTCGTTGTATAGCATAGAACAACTATTTGGAACACATCGTGTGCTGTAAAACCTTCATTCTCTATTATTTATTCTCTGCAAGATGTCTGTTTTTGATACTATGATTCATTCCATGCTTTGTTTGATGCATATGCGTGAGTAGATCATAAGTAGGGATGCGTTGATGAACTTTGATGACCTTAGATCATGAGATGAAGCATTTATGAATAAAACCAGAGATGTTAATGATGAATATGTTGCATCAAACCTGCTAGAATATTGCATAACATATTGATCACCTAATATACATAGTTTAGAGCTACAAATCGCGCTAAGTAATCTAGTTAGTAGCGAATTGATATAATATGATTTAAGCTAATTGTCATATATAATCAATAGTTTTGTATGCATGTGACATGATTAGTTTAAGCTAATTGCTATTGATATTATGACTAGTTTTTCCATGTTTTGGATCAACTCTTTTTATTAAACCGTGTTTGAGCTAATTGAAATGGTTTTAATTTATTGAGTTAGTCTAAGTATCTGATCTAATTGGAAGTTAGGAACTAAGGAACGCAGCGAGTTAAGCCAAAATTCATTACAGCCATTCCATATTAAACATTACATCTAAAGTTCAGAAACATCCATGATTGATCTAAGTGACTTAAAGTAATTCAACCATCATCACTATGTTTCCTCCAACTTAAGAAAACTCCTCTATATTTTAGCTCTTTCTTGTGTTCTTTCGATCTAGTTAGTTTAGTTTTAAGTTATTCCATTTAAACAGTTTAACCACCCCCCAAAATACTATCTTTAATATTACCCCTTTCTTAGGATAGAAATTATTTTAAGTTAGGTTAAGGTCGACATTTGTCGTTCCCTATAGAATCGACCCTTACTTCCATATCTACATTAGTATTTATAACGGGATAAAAACAAATTTGTATGTTTTACGACGAACATGGAAGTCGTCATAATTATACCCTTGGCTGGCTTCGCATCAAATGTTTGGCATCGTTGTCGGAAAATCGGTAACGAGTGTCAGTTGAATGAAACCTAACTTGATAGTTTTCTATTCTAGGTATAAAAAAAAAATATTTTATTTTACGGGCTTAATTGTTTTTTTTTTTAAATAAACAAAAAAAATTTCTTGAACAAAAGAAGTTTATATGAATTTTTATGAATTTAAGAAATGGTAGGGTAACTGGATCTGAAGTTAGGAAATTAGTCTCTCTAATTTTGAATCTCCTTAGATAAGAAGCTCTACTCCTTTTTCAAGTTCTACGCCTTCAACTTCTTCTCATGACGGTCATACAGAAAGGAGTTTGACTCCTATAATTTTTGAAAATCTTGAAATGGAAGAAAACAATCAAGACAATGCAAATAATGATGCGCTAAATTTGAATCAAACTCTTCGGGACCTATCTGCTCCCACAATTGAGGAAGAGCCTCTTTGTATAAATTTGTCAAATTTGAATGTGCCATTCAAACTAAATTCGGGCCTTCTGAATAAACTCCCTGTATTTAACGGTCTACCTGGTGAAGACCCGCATAGACATTTGAAGGAGTTGCATGTAATTTGCAAGTCGACCAAACCTGAAGGTATAACGGTTGACATAATAAAATTGCTCTCATTTTCTTTCACCTTACAAGGTTTTGCAAAAGACTGGCTGTATGAACAACCAACATTATCAATCAATACTTGGGTAGAAATGCAGAATGCTTTTCTCGATAAATATTTTCCATTAAGCCGAACAATGAATCTCTGGAAAGAAATTTCCGGGATTAGAGAAAAGGTGGGGGAAAATCTTCACGAATATTGGGAGTGTTTCAAACGCTTATGTGCAAGTTGTCCACACCATTCAATAGGAGAAAACCTCCTAATTTTGCATTTTCATGAAGGGTTGTTACCCGAAGAACGCCACCGAATAAATCCTTCAAGTAGTGGCGCCCTAACGAACAAAACTCCTGCTGCAGCAAGGAGACTGATAGAAATTTCTGCCCAAAGTTCTCAAGATTTCAATCCAAGGGCTGATGCTGATAGAGAGGCAGCTAGAAGCTCGGCAACAGATAAAAAGATAGCTGCACTTACTGATTTTGTTGCTAAACTAGTAACCAACATTACTCAATCACAGCTTCAACAAGTGAAGGCATGTGAATTCTGCCAAAGTATAACACATAAAACGGATGCGTGTCCTTCCTTACAAGAAGATGTAAACGCAGTCAATTTTCAAGGACAAAGGACAACACCGTGGAACAATATGCCTGACCTACCTTGGAGGAACCATCCAAACTTTAGATGTGGAGCACAAAACAACACCCAAAATATTCCCCAACAATAAAAATTTCCTCCAGGATTTGGTCAGGGACAGGGACAACAACAACAACACTTTAATGCAAATAACAATAATCAAGGATCATCAAGTGGAATGTCACTTGAAGATATGGTTAAGCAAATGGCTATAACGCAAATGCAAATGCAAAAGCATGCTAAGGTGACAAAGACTGATATTCAAAGCATCAAAGTCAAATCAGCCAATTAGCTTCTGATATGAGCCAGTTGAAGGCTCAGATGAACAACAAACTCCCTTCTCAGTCTATAAATCCTAGAGAAACTGCAAATACAATAACTTTGAGAAGTGGGAATGAGTTAACATGAATTTATGAAAAGCATCACGAAATTGAAAATGAACCGGGAGTTCATAAAGATAAAGAGGATGGGGTAATTGAAATTCTTCAAACCCCTAAACAATAAGAAAAAACAAGGACATCTGCTCTAAAAGAAACAAGAATTATTTCCAATGCTCCTTTTCCTGACTATTTGACTAAGGATAAGAAAGTAGAAGCAGAAAAGGGCATATTTGAGCTATTTAAGAAAATCGAAGTAAATATTCCCTTTTTGGAAGCAATCAAACAAGTTCCAAGATATGCTAAATTTTTAAAGGAACTTTGCACCAACAAGCGAAAATTACAGGGTCATGAACGAGTTATGGTAAGCGAAAATGTTTCGGCTGTTTTACAGAAGAGACTACCACAAAAGGACCCTGGGATGTTTACCATACCATGCACGATAGGAAGTGTGCAAATTACAGGCTGCATGATTGATCTTGGAGTGTCCATCAATGTGATGCCCTTATCAATTTTTTAATCTTTGAATTTAGGACCTTTACAACCAACTGGGGTTGTAATTCAGCTTGCTGAGATATCCGTGACATATCCTGTTAGAGTGGTAATGATCTTGTCTTTCCTACGGACTTTTACGTCATAAAGACTGAAAATGTTCAAAACCATTCAACTCATGCACCTATTTTATTAGGGAGACCATTTCTACGGACAGCTAACATTAAAATAGATGTTAACACTAGAAAGCTGTCTATGCAATTTGATTGAGAGATGATCGAATTTAATATTTATGAAGCTATGACACATCCATGTTCCTTGAAGAAGAATTATTCGATGCAGATGAGTTGACCTTTATGAAAACCATCAAGAAAATCGAGATTGATCAAGAATTTGATAAAAGCAATTATGATCATGACTTGTCTTTCCTAGAAGATCAATTACAAGGGCAAGAGCATGTCAAAATGCTTGAATTGCCATAAGACCATGAAAAGATCAAGCCATCAATTGAAACACCACCAACATTAGAGCTAAAATCGTTGCCAGCTCAGTTGAAATATGCTTATCTGGGTGACGATAACAAGTTATCGATTATTATTTCAAGTCAACTGACAGATGAGCAAGAAAAGGCTCTGGTGGATATATTAAAAAGGCATAAAATTGCTATTGGATGGACCCTTGCTGACATTAAAGGAATTAGTCCCTCTACTTGCATGCACAGAATATTATTAGAGGACAACTCCAAACCATCCAGAGAACCTTAAAGGAGATTGAATCCTCCTATGATGGAGGTGGTCAAAATGAAATTTTGAAATTGCTCAATGTTGGAGTAATTTATCCAATCACGGACAGCCGATGGGTAAGTCCGATACACGTTGTTCCTAAGAAGTCAGGATTAACAATTGTTGAGAAGGACAAGGGGGAAACTATTGCAACAAGAGTGCAAAGTGGCTGGAGAGTCTGTATTAAATACATGAAATTAAATGCCGCCATAAGAAAAGATCATTTCCCGTTACCTTTAATGGATCAAATGCTAGAAAAGGTTAGCAAGCCGTTCTCAATACTGTTTCCTAGACGGATATTCAGGGTATAATTGAATTATGATAGCCCTTGTAGACCAAGAAAAAACAACATTTACTTGTCCCTTCGGAACCTATGCTTATAGGCATATGCCCTTTGGCTTATGCAATACTCATGCAACGTTCCAGAGGTGTGTAATGTCAATATTTTCTAATTATTTATCTGAAATAATAGAGGTCCTCATGGACAATTTTTCGGTCTATGGGAATTCTTTGGACAATTGCCCGCAAAATCTAGAAAAAGTACTGAAGAGATGTGTAGAAACGAACCTCGTTCTAAACTACGAAAAATGCCATTTTATGGTGGAAAGAGGTTTAGTGTTGGGACACGTTGTCTCCGCGAAGGGATTACAAGTAGACGAGGCTAAAGTCGAAGTTATCAAATCTCTACCTTATCCCTCAAGCATTCGAGAAATACGTGCATTCCTTGGATACGTATCCCTAAAAGCAAACAACTCACGCATATTCAACAAACAAAGCACGGAATTGATTAAAACAAGGTATGAAAACATTCTGGTCAAGTTGAGAACAAAAGAACAGAAGCTATACAGTGCTTAACGTGTTCCAAAACGAATTCGATGAATATCCTAAGCGTTTGGATCAAAGGTGCGTCAAAATCCTCTCAAAAAACCCTTCTTCTCTTCGTCTTTCTTCCTCTTCGCCGTCTCTGCTGAATCCAAGCTTCCTCTTTGCTGATCTATGCTTCATTCAACACTAGGAAGGATATATATAGGCAAGGGATCGTAACAGAATTGATCGGACGGACGAAACTCAACATTTTGCATCTGGCAGATTGTCGCGCCCGCGACAGGGTAAAAAACTGAGAATTCTAAAAAATCCTTCGTCGCTCCCGCGACGGCTGGTGTCGCGCCCGCGACCATGTCCTACCCGCGACCGTCTGTCGTGCCCGCGATAGCAACATTGTGGTTTCCTAAAACTAAAACTAAAAATAGTAGATGACGTCCAAAAATTCCCAAAACTTATACATAACATTTAAACACACAAATCTAGCTAATCATGGTGAAAGTTTTCCGTTAAAGCTCTCGAAGCACGTGCAATGATGATGAAACATTAAATGTTGCTTTTCGAGTTCATGGATTGCCATTCTCTTCATTCTTCTTTATTTTTGCTTCAAATTCCATGTCAATCTGCCATAAAACATCAACGCACAGTAGTACCAACGTTCCAAGACAAAATGACACTAAAAATATAATTTAGACAATGAAAAAGGGATAAAACAACGTTTAAAA
>JAOVYX010001653.1:0-12446 GCA_035668315.1 Drosera spatulata | reverse complement strand
TGAAGGTGCTAAAAACACCACAAAAACAATGACAACAGCCTTTGAATGACCTTAAAACACTCAGAAAAAACATGAAATGGATAAAAACAACATAAAACAACCTCAAATGACTTGAAAATTGTGCAAAGAGCATTGAAATGAGCTTAAAACAGTCAAAAACATTTGAAAAGGGTAAAAACACCATAATACAACCTCAAATTACTCGAAAATTGTTAAAAGAGAATTTTAATGAGTTTAAAACACTCAAAAAGATTTGAAAAAGCTAAAAACACCATAAGAACGACTCAAACAACTTGAAAAGGTTAAAAACACCACAAGAAAAACTCCATTCACTTCAAAACGCATAAAAACGAATGACAAGTGGAAAAAAAAACACTATAAAACAACTTCGAATAACTTGAAAACTTAAGAAACAATGAAAAAAGCCTTGAAATGAGCTCGAAACATTCAAAAACATATGAAAGGGCTAAAAACACCACAAAACAACCTCAAATAACTTGAAAATTGTGAAAAGAGCATTGAAATGACCTTAAAACACTCAAAAACACTTGAAAAGGTTAAAAACACCATAAAAAAAGCCACAAATCACTCGAAAATTCTGAAATGAGCATTGAAATGAGCTTAAAACGCTCAAAAACATTTGAAAAAGCAAAAAACACCATAAAACAACCTCAAATAACTCGAAATTGCAAAAAGAGCATTGAAATGAGCTTAAAACATTCAAAAACAATTTTAAAAGGCTAAGAACACCAAAAAAACAACGCAGATAACTTGAAAAGGCTAAAAACACCATAAGAACAACTCCATTCACTTCAAAACGCACAAAAACGACTGAAAACTTGAAAAAACACCATAAAACAACCTCAAATAACTTGAAAACTCCAGAAACAACGAAAAGAACCTTTAAATGGCGTTTAAACACTCAGAAAAACATGAAACGGCTAAAAAAACCATAAAACAACCTCAAATAACTTCAAAAGTGTGAAAAAAGCATGGAAATGAGCTTAAAACACTCAAAAACACTTCGAAAAGGCTTAAAACAGCATAAAACAACCTCAATTTACTTGAAAAATTGTGAAAAGAGCATTGAGATGGCTTAAAACACTCATAAACACCTGAACAGGTTAAAAACACTGTAAAACAACCTCAAATAACTCAAAAATTATGAAAAAAGCATTAAATAGAGCTTAAAACACTCAAAAAGAATTGAAAAGGCTAAAAACACCATAAAAACAACTCAAATTACTTGAAAAGGCTAAAAACACCATAAGAACAACTCTATTCACTTCAAAACGTACAAAAACGAATGAAAAGTGGAAAAAGAAAGGGCTAAAAACACTCTCAAATAACTTTGAAACTCTAAAAATTACGAAATAAGCCTTGAAATGACCTCAAAATACACCACTTTTCAGCCTTTAAATGACCACAAAACAATGACCACATGAAGGTGCTAAAAACACCACAAAAACAATGACAACAGCCTTTAAATGACCTTAAAACACTCAGAAAAAACATGAAAAGGCTAAAAAAGCCATAAAACAACCTCAAAAACTTGAAAATTATGAAAAATGCATTGAAATGAGCTTAAAACACTGGAAAACACTTAGAAAGGCTAAAAACACCATAAAAACAACTCAAATAACTTGAGATAGCTAAAAACACTATAAGAAAAACTCCATTCACTTCAAAACGCACAAAAACGAACTAAAAGTGGAAAAAACACCATGAAACAACCTCAAATAACTTGAAAACTAAAGAAGCAACGAAAAGACCATTGAAATGAGCTCAAAACACTCACAAACACATGAAAAGGCTAAAAACACAACAAAACAAACTCAAATAACTAGAAAACACGAAAAGGCTAAAAACTGCGTAAAACAACCTCAAAGAAATTGAAAATTGTGAAAAGTGCATTGAAATGTGCTAAAAAAAACACTCAAAAACACTTGAAAAGGCTTAAAATACCATAAAAAACACTAAAATAATGTGAAAGCACAACAAACTATGAAAAGACCATTGAAATGACATTAGAACACTAAAAAACACATGAAAAGGCTAACAACACCATAAAACAACCTCAAATAACTTGAAAATTGTGAAAAGGGCATTGAAATGAGCTTAAAACACTCAAAAATACTTGAAAAGGCTAAAAAAACCATAAAAACAACTCAAATAACTTGAAAAGGGTAAAAACACCATAAGAACAGCTCCCTTCATTTCAAAACGCACATAAACGAATGAAAAAAAGGAAAAAACACCACAAAACAACCTCAAATAACTAGAAAACACAACAAACAATGACAACAGCCTTTAAATGACCTTAAAACACTCATAAAAAACATGAAATGACTAAAAACACCATAAAACAACCTCAAATAACTGAAAAATTGTGAAAAGAGCATTGAAATGAGCTTAAAACACACAAAAACACTTGAAAAGGGTAAAAAACATCCTAAAAACAAGTCAAATAACTCTATTCACTTCGAAGCGCACAAAAACGAATGAAAAGTGGAAAAACACAATCAAAACTACCTCAAATTACTTGAAAATTCAAGAAATAACGAAAAGATCCTTGAAATGAGCTCAAAACACTCAAAAACACATGAAAGGGCTAAAAACACCACAAAAAAACCTCAAATAACTTGAAAACACAAGAAACAACCAAAAGAGCCTTTGAATGAACTTAAAACACTCAGAAACACTGGAAAAAAGCTTAAAACACCATAAAACATCCTCAAATAACTTGAAAATTGCGATAAGAGCATTGAAATCGGCTTAAAGCACTCAAAAACTCATGAAGAGGCTAAAACCACCATAAAACAACCTCAAATAAGTCGAAAATTGTGAAAAGAGCATTGAAATGAGCTTCGAACACTCAAAAACACTTGAAAAGGCTAAAAATAACCAAAAAACAACTCAAATAACTTGAAAAGACTAAAAACACCATAAGAACAACTCCATTCATTTCAAAACACACAAAACCGAATGACAAGTGGAAAAAACACCATAAAACAACCTCAAATATCTTGGAAATTCAAGAAACAACGAAAACAGCCTTGAAATGAGTTCAAAACACGCAAAAACACATGAAAGGGCTAAAAACCCCACAAAATAACCTCAAATAACTTGAAAATTGCGATAAGAGTTTAAAACACTCAGAAACCCTAGAAAAAAACTTAAAACACCATAAAACATCCTCAAATAACTTGAAAATTGCGATAAGAGCATTGAAATCGGCTTAAAGCACTCAAAAACTCATGAAAGGGCTAAAACCACTATAAAACAACCTCAAATAAGTCGAAAATTGTGAAAAGGGCATTGAAATGAGCTTCCAACACTCAAAAACACTTGGAAAGGCTAAAAACAACTCAAATAACTTGAAAAGGCTAAAAACCATAAGAACAACTCACCTTTATTTCGAAACGCACAAAAACGAATGAAAAATGGAAAAAGTACCACAAAACAACCTCAAATAACTATAAAACATAAGAAACAATGACAACAGCCTTTTAATAACCTTAAAACACTCAGAAACACATTCAAATGACTTAAAACACCATAACACAATCTCAACCAACTTGAAAATTGTGAAAAGAGCATTGAAATGAGCTTAAAACACTCGAAAACACTTCAAAAGGCTAAAAACACCATAAAAACAACTCAATTAACTTTAAAACGCTAACAACACCATAAGAACAACTCCATTCACTTCAAAACGCACAAAAATGAATGAAAAGTGGAAAATACACTATAAAACAACCTCAAATAACATGAAAACTAAAGAAACAATAAAAAGAGCCATGAAATGAGCTCAAAACACACAAAAACACCTCAAAGTGCTAAAAACACCCCAAAACAACCTTAAATAACTAGAAAACACAAGAAACAATGACAACAGCCTTTAAATGACATTAAAACAACTCAAAAAACTTGAAAAGAGTAAAAACACCATAAGAACAACTACATTCACTTGAAAATGCACAAAAACCAATGTAAAGTGGAGAAAACACAATAAAACAACCTCAAATAACTTGAAAACTCAAGAAACAACGAAAAAAGCCTTGAAATGAGCTCAAAATACACAAAAACACATAAAAAGGCTGAAAACACCACAAAACAACCTCAAATAACTAGAAAACAAAAGAAACAACGACAACATCCTTTAAATGACCTTAAAAAACTCAGAAACACATGAAAAGACTAAAAACACCACAAAACAACCTCAAATAACTTCAAAACAAATGAAACAACAAAAACAGAATTTAAATGACGTTAAAACGCTAAAAAACACATGAAAAAGGCTTAAAACACTTGAAAACACATGAAAAGACTAAAAACACCATAAAACAACCTCTAATAACCTGAAAATTGTGAAAATTGCATTGAAACGAGCTTGAAAAACGAGCCAAAAAAACAACTCAAATAACTTGAAAATGCTAAAAACACCATAACAACTCCATTCACATCAAAACGCACAAAAACGAATGAAAAGTGGAAAAAACACAATCAAACAACCTCAAGTAACTTGAAAACTCCAGAAACAACGAAAAGAGCCCACAAATGAGCTTAAAACACTGAAAAACACATGAAAGGGCTAAAAACACCACAAAACAGCCTCAAATAACTAGCAAATGCAAGAAACAATGACAACAGCCTTTAGATGACCTTAAAACACTCAGAGACACATGAAAAGTGCAAAAACACATTAAAACAACCTCAAATAACTTGATAAATGTGAAAAGAGCATTGAAATGAGCTTCAAAAACTCAAAAACACTTGAAAAGGCGACAAACATCAAAATAGCAACTCAATTAACTTAAAAAGGCAAAAAAAAAAAACACCATAAGAACAACTCCATTCACTTCAAAACGTAAAAAAACGAATGAAAAGTGGAAAAAACACTATAAAATGTCCTCAAATAACTTGAAGACTCAAGAAACAACGAAAAGAGCCTTGAAATGAGCTCAAAACACTCAAAAACACATGAAACGGCTAAAAACACCACAAAACAACCTCAAATAACTAGCGAACACAAGAAAAAATGACAACAGCCATTAAATGACCTTATAACACTAAGTTGCACAAGAAAAGACTAAAAACACAATAAAATAACCTCAAATAACTTGAAAATTATGTAAAGAGCATTGAAATGAGCTTAAAACACTCAAAAACACTTGAAAAGGCTACAAAGACCATAAAAACAACTCAATTAACCTGAAAAGACTAAAAACACCATAAGAATAACTCCATTCACTTCACAACGCACAAAAAGGAATGGAAAGTGGAAAAAAAAACCATGAAACAACCAAGAATAACTTGAAAACTAAAGAAATAACGAAAAGAGCCTTGAAATGAGCTCAAAACACACAAAAATACATGAAAGGGCTAAATACACCACTAAACAACCTCAAATAACTAGCAGACACTAGAAAAAACGACAACAGCCTTTAAGTGACCATAGAACACTCAAAAACAACCTCAAATAACTTGAAAATTGTGAAAAGAGCATTGAAATGAGCTTAAAACAATAAAAAAAACACTTGGAAAGGTTAAAAACAACTCAAATAACTTGAAAAGGCTAAAAACACCAGCAGAACAACTCCATTCACTTCAAAACACACAAAAACGAATGAAAAGTGGAAAAAAACACCATGAAACAACCTCAATTGACTTGAAAACGGAAGAAACAACGAAAACAGCCATTAAATGACCTTACAACACGCAAAAACACATGAAAAGGCTAAAAGAACCACAAAACAACCTCAAATAACTAGCAAACACAAGAGACAACGAAAACAGGCATTCAATGACCTTAAATCACTGAGAAACACATGAAAATGCTAAAAACACCACAAAACAGCCTCAATAACTTGAAAATTATGAAAAGAGCATTGAAATGAGATTAAAACACTCAAAAATCCATGAAAAAGCTAAAAACACCATAAAAATAACTCAAATAACTTGAAAAGGCTGAAAACGCCATAAGAACAACTCCATTCACTTCAGAACTCACAAAAACAAATGAAAAGTGCAGAAAACACCATAAAAACAAGTTAAATAACTTGAAAACTCAAGAAACAACAAAAAACAACCTTGAAATGAGCTTAAAACATTCAAAAACACATGAAAGGGCTAAAAACACAACAAAACCACCTCAAATAACTTGAACCATAAGAAACAACGAAAACAGGCTTTAAATGACCTTAAAACACTCAAAAACACATGAAAAGCCTAAAAACACCGCAAAACAATCTCAAATAACTTGAAAATTGTGAAAAGAGCATTGAAATAAGCTTAAGACACCAAAAAAAATTGAAAAGGCTACAAACGCCATAAAAACAACTCAATTAACTTGAAAAGGCTGAAAACCCCATAAGAAAAACTACGTTCACTTTAAAATGCAAAAAACACGAATGAAAAGTGGAAAAAACACTATAAAATAAACTCAAATAATTTGAAAACTAAAAGAAACAACGAAAAGAGCCTTGAAATGAGCTCAAAACACTCAAAAGCACATGAAACGGCTAAAAACACCACAAAACAACCTCAAATAAATAGCAAACACAAGAAACAACGACAACACCCATTAAATGACCTTATAACACTCAGATACAACTGAAAAGACTAAAAACACAATAAAACAACCTTAAATATATTGAGAATTGTGAAAAAAGCATTGAAATGAGCTTAAAACACTCAAAATCACTTGAAAAGGCTACAAACACCATAAAAACAACTCAATTAACTTGAAAAGCCTAAAAGCACCATAAGAACAACTTCATTCACTTCAAAACGAACAAAAACCAATGAAAAGTGGGGAAAAGACCATGAAACAACCTCAAATAACTTGAAACTAAAGAAACAACGAAAAGAGCCTTGAAATGAGCTCAAAACACTCAAAAACGCATTAAAAGGCTAAAAACACCACAAAACAACCTTAAATAACTTGAAAATTGTGGAAAGAGCGTTTAAATGAGCTTAAAGCACTAAAAAACACTTGAAAAGGCTGCAAACACCCTAAAAACAACTCAATTAACTTGAAAAGGCTAAAAACATCATAAGAACAACTCCATTCACTCCAAAACGCACAAAAACAAGTGAAACGTAGAAAAAACACCATGAAACAACCTCAAATAACTTAAAACCTCAAGCAACAGCAAAAAGAGCCTTGAAATGAGCTCAAAACACTCGAAAAACACATGAAAGGGTTAAAAACACAACAAAACAACCTCAAATAACTTGAAAACACAAGAAACAACGAAAACAGCCTTTAAATGACCTTAAAACACTCAAAAACACATCAAAAGCCTAAAAACACCGTAAAACAACCTCAAATTACATGAAAATTATAAAAAGAGCATTGAAATGAGCTTAAAGCACTCAAAAACACTTGAAGAGGCGAAAAACACCATAAAAACAACCTCAAATGACTTCAAAATTGTGAAAAGAGCATTGAAATGAGCTTAAAACACTCAAAAACACTTGAAAAGGCTACAAACACGATAAAAACAACTCAATTAAGTTGAAAAGGCTAAAAACACCATAAGAACAACTCCATTTACTTGAAAACGCACAAAAACAAATGAAAAGTGGAAAAACACCATAAAACACCATCAAATAACTTAAAAACTAAAGAAACAACGAAAAGAGCCTTGAAATGAGCACAAAACACTCAAAAACACATGAAAGTTTTAAAAACACAACAAAACAACAACAAATAACTTAAAGACACAAGAAATAATGAAAACAGCCTTTAAATGACTTTAAAACACTCAAAAACACATAAAAAGACTAAAAACACCATAAAACAACCTCAAATAACTTGAAAATTATGAAAAGAGCATTGAAATGAGCTTAAAACACTCCAAAACACTTGAAGAGGCTAAAAACACCATAAAAACAGCCTCAAAAAACTTGAAAATTGTGAAAAGAGCATTGAAATGAGCTTAAAACACTCAAAAACACATTAAAAGTATAAAAACACCACAAAACAACATTAAATAACTTGAAATTTGTGAAAAGAGCATTGAAATGAGCTTAAAGAACTCAAAAACACTTGAAAATGTTGCAATCACCATAAAAACAACTCAAATAACTTAAAAACTCAAGAAAGAACGAAAAGAGCCTTGAAAGGAGCTCAAAATACTCAAAAACACATGAAAGGGTTAAAAACACAACAAAGCAACCTCAAATAACTTGAAAGCACAAGAAACAACAAAAAGAGCCTTTAAATCACCTTAAAACACTCAAAAACACATAAAAAGCCTAAAAACACCGTAAAACAATCTCAAATAACTAGGAAATTATGAAAAGAGCATTGAAATGAGCTTAAAACACTCAAAAACACTTGAAGAGGCTAAAAACACCATAAAAACAACCTCAAATAACTTGAAAATTGTGAAAAGCACATTGAAACGAGCTTAAAACACTCAAAAACACCACAAAACAACTTCAAATAACTAGCAAACACAAAAAACAGGACAAGAGCCTTTAAATGACATTATAACACTCAGATACACATGAAAAGACTAAAAACATAATAAAACAACCTCAAATAACATGAAAATTATGAAAAGAGAATTGAAAAGAGCTTAAAACACTCAAAAACACTTGAGAAGGATGAAAACACCATAAAAACAATTCAAATAACTTGAAAAGGCAAAAAACACCATAAGAACAACTCCATTCACTTCAAAAGGAACAAAAACGATTGAAAAGGGAAAAAACAGCATGAAACAACCTCAAATAACTTGAAAACTAAAGAAACAACGAAAAAAGCCTTGAAATGAGCGCAAAACAGACAAAAAGACATGAAAGGGCTAAACACACCACAAAACGAACTCAAATAACTTGAAAACACAAGAAACAATGAAGACGCCCATTAAATGACCTTGAAACACTGAAAAACACATGAAAAGGCAAAAAAACACCGTAAAACAACCTCATATAGCTTGAAAATTATGAAAAGAGCATTGAAATGAGCTAAAAACACTCAAAAACACTTGAAAAGGCTAAATACACCATAAAAACAACCTCAAATAACTTCAAAATTGTGTAAAGAGATTTGAAATGTGCTTAAAACACTCAAAAAGACATGAAAAGGCAAAAAAACCATAAAACAACCTTAAATAACTATAAAATTGTGAAAAGAGCATTGAAATGAGCTTAGAGCACCCAAAAACACTTAAAAAGGCTACAATGACCATAAAAACAACTCAATTAACTTGAAAAAGCTAAAAACACCATAAGAACAAATCCATTCACTTCAAAACGCAAAAAAAAAAACGAATGAAAAGTGAAAAAAACACCATGAAACAACCTAAAATAACTTGAAAACTAAACAAACAATGAAAAGTGCCTTGAAATGAGCTCAAAACACCCAAAAACACATGAAAGAGCTAAATACACCACTAAACAACCTCAAATAACTAGCGAACACTAGAATCAATGACAACAGCCTTTAAATGACCATAAAACACTCAAAAACAGCCTCAAATAACGCGAAAATTGTGAAAAGAGCATTGAAATGAGCTTAAAACACTAAAAAACACTTGAAGAGGCTAGAAACAACTCAAATAACTTGAAAAGACTAAAAACACCATCAGAACAACTCCATTCACTTCAAAACGCACAAAAACGAATGAAAAGTGGGAAAAAAAAAACACCAGGAAACTACCTCGAATGACTTGAAAACACAAGAAACAACGAAGACAGCCATTAAATGACCTTAGAACACTCAAAAACACATGAAAAGGCTAAAAGCACCCCAAAACAACCTCAAATAACTAGCAAACACAAGAGACAATGAAAACACCCATTCAATGACCTTAAAACGCTGAGAAACACATTAAAAGGCTAAAAACACCACAAAACAGCCTCGATAACTTGAAAATCATGAAAAGAGCATCGGAATGAGATTAAAACACTCCAAAACCCATGAAAAGGCTAAAAACACCATAAAAACAACTCAAATAACTTGAAAAGGCTGAAAACGCCATAAGAACAACTCCATTCACTTCAGAACTCACAAAAACGAATGAAAAATGGAAAAAACACCATAAAAACAAGTCAAATAACTTGAAAACTCAAAAAACAACAAAAAGAGCCTTGAAATGAGCTCAAAACACTCAAAAACACATGAAATGGCTAAAAACACCACAAAACGACCTCAAATAACTTGAAAACACAAGAAAAAACAAAAACAGCCTTTAACTGACATTCAAATACTCAAAAACACATCCAAAGGCTAAAAACACAGTAAAACAACCTAAAATAACTTGAAAATTATGAAAAGAGCATTGAAATAAGCTTAAGACACTAAAAAAAACTTGAAAAGGCTACAAACACCATAAAAACAACTCAATTAACTTGAAAAGGCTAAAAACACCATAAAAAAAACTCCATTCACTTCAAAACGCAAAAAAATGAATGAAAAGTGGAAAAAACACTATAAAACAACCTCAAATAACTTGAAAACTCAAGAAACAACGAAAAGAGCCTTGAAATGAGCTCAAAACACTCAAAAGCACATGTAACAGCTAAAAACTCCACAAAACAACCTCAAATAACTAGCAAACACAAGAAACAACGACAACAACCATTAAGTGACATTATAACACTCAGATACACATGAAAAGACTAAAAACACAATTAAAACAACCTCAAATAACTTGAAAATTGTGAAAAGAGCATTGAAATAAGCTTAAAACACTCAAAAATACTTGAAAAGGAGAAAAACACCATAAAAAAAAACTCAAACAACTTGAAAAGGCTAGAAACACCATAGGAACAACTCCATTCACTTCCAAACGCACAAAAACGATTGAAAAGTGGAAAAAAGACCATGAAACAACCTCAAATAACTTGCAAATAAAAGAAACAACGAAAAGAGCCATGAAATGAGCTCAAAACACTCAAAAGCACATGAAAAGGATAAAACACCACAAAACAACCTCAAATAACTTGAAAACACAAGAAACATCAAAGACAGCCTTTGAATGACCTTTAAACACTCAGATACACATGAAAAGACCAAAAACACAATAAAACAACTTCAAATAACTTGAAAATCATGAAACGAGCATTGAAATGAGTTCAAAACAATCAAAAACACTTGTAAAGGCTAAAAATACCATAAAATCAACTCAAATAACTTGAAAAGCAGAAAAACACCATAAGAACAACTCCATTAACTACAAAACGCACAAAAATGAATGAAAAGTGGAAAAAATGCCATAAAAACAAGTCAAATAACTTGAAAACTCAAGAAACAACAAAAAGAGCCTTGAAATGAGCTCAAAAACACATGAAATGGCTAAAAACAGCACAAAACCACCTCAAATAACTTGAAAACACAAGAAACAACGAAAACAGCCTTTAAATGACCTTAAAACACTCAAAAACATAAAAACACCGTAAAACAACCACAAATAACTTGAAAATTATGAAAATAGCAATGAAATGAGCTTAAAACACTAAAAAACGCTTGAAGAGTCTAAAAACACTATAAAAACAACCTCAAATAACTTGAAAATTGTGAAAAAAGCATTGAAATGTGCTTAAAACACTCAAAAACACATGAAAATGCTAAAAACACCATAAAAAACCTCAAATAACTGTAAAATTGGGAAAACAGCATTGAAATAAGCTTAAGACACTAAAAAAAACTTGAAAAGGCTACAAACACCATAAAAACAACTCAATTAACTTGAAAAGGCTGAAAACACCATATGAAAAACTCCATTCACTTCAAAACGCACAAAAACAAATGAAAAGTGGACAAAACACTATAAAACAACCTCCAATAATTTGAAAACTCAAGAAACAACGAAAAGAGCCTTGAAATGAGCTCAAAACACTCAAAAACACTTAGGGCTGAAAAAACCACAAAACAATCTCAAATAACTTGAAAACACAAGAAACATCGATGACAGCCTTTGAATGACCTTAAAACACTCAAAAACACATGAAAAGATCAAAAACACAATAAAACAACCTCAAATAACTTGAAAATTGTGAAAAGAGCATTGAAATGAGCTTAAAACACTAAAAAACACTTCCAAAGGCTAAAATCACCATGAAAAACAACTCAAATAACTTGAAAATGCTAAAAACACCATAAGAACAACTCCATTCACTTCAAAACGCACAACAACGAATTGAAAGTGGAAAAAACACCATGAAACAACCTCAAATAACTTGAAAACTAAAGAAAGAACGAAAAGAGCCTTGAAATGAGCTCAAAACACTCAAAAACACATGAAAGGGCTAAATACACCACAAAACAACCTCAAATAACTAGCAAACGCAAGAAACAACGACAATAGCTTTTAAATAACCTTATAACACTCAAAAACACATTAAAAAATAAAAAACACCATAAAACAACCACAAATAACTTGAAAATTGTGAAAAGAGCATTGAAATGAGCTGAAAACACTCAAAAA
>JAOVYX010001652.1:0-12448 GCA_035668315.1 Drosera spatulata | reverse complement strand
AAATAATTATTTTAGTTATTCAACCTTTTAAACAAACACCCCCCCCCCCCCAAAACTCCTAGAGTAGTAACAGTCTTAAGTTATTTTAGTTGATCAGTTTCAACTTTCTCTGTGGGTTCGACCCTTATTTCCACTACTAGATTTAAATCTATATTTATAGAGTGAAGTGAGTGCTCATAAATATTAATTTGACGTGTAAACGACAGCATGCATCAGGTCCTCATATATCAAAGACGACAGATCCACTAGATGACCACTACAAAAAAACAGCAATTTAGCTGGGGAAATTTTTCATCACAAAAACTAACAAATCCGTCGCTAAATATGATTAGCGACGGAATCAATCTGACGCTAAAAGCATTGTCGCTAATGCATAATTTAGCATCGGATCCGTCGCCAACACAAAGAATTTGCGACGGATTGACTTTTCCATCGCAAATATTTGTGTTTTTCATGTTAGAAATATTAGCAACAGATTCCCGTCGGTAAAATATTTTTTCTTCTTGTAAAACTTCAGTGACGGAAATCTGTTGCTAAAATATTATTTTTTACTCTAAACATTTAGCGACGAAATTCTCTCACTGATGTAAACTGCGACATATAGCGACGGAATTCCGTCGCTATATTATAATGCTTGTTTTGTGTGAAATAGGGACGGAATTCCGTCGCTATATGTGACAATTTACATTTGCGACGGAATTCCGTCACTAAATCTGTTTAACTTTTTAAAACATTAAATTGAAATTTTAACAAACCAAAATAAATACAGGTACCTGTCACATCCATCAAACCAAAACAAAACCCACATAAACCAAATTGAACTAAAATCTTGAATTATACACAAATAAAATATTTTCATTAGCCTAATCGTAATCAATAGTTAGTTAGTCAAACATCACGCTGCTTTGGAGGGCAGGAGTCGTCGTCCTGAGGTCATTAAAAAGGAGGAAAAGCTTAATCAGTTTTATTCTAACATGTAGAAGGATCCTCGCCCAACTTCATGAACAAGAAGGCTATCTGCAGCTCCATCCTGGCCTGGCTTTATCGAGGGGTGAGGACTTCTTCCGTGAGCTTATAATAATCCTCTGGAATCCCCCGAGAACTTTGGGAACGAGTCCTGGATGAAGAGCTGAGCATGGACCTGGTGTACAATTGGCTCACTGTTAAGCCAATACCATACACCTTTCCCTTGGCGGTCCAAGAAACCTCTAAGAAAGTCCGATCAGTGACAGGCTGAAGTTGCTGTTACGCAACCCCAGGATCAGCAACAGCCTGCGACTCAGGCCACTGACTGAGAAACTCAAAATATGAATCCTACATTATATATTTTTAATGTATTAGTCATACAAAAAATACTTGTAATATAATTTAAAAAATAAGGAACAAAAGCTAAATTACCCGAAGCTGTGTCGCTGGCTTGTCAACTATCGGAATGTCCGCTTGTGATTTTCCCGTCTGAATGGTCTCTACCACACCCAAGGTATCGGACTTCTTATGAGTCTGAATGAATATCTCAGAGCCCAAGACCTTTCTCTTCAAAGCGTTCTCCTAAAAAAACGAAATACAACTATTATGAGTATTATGGAAATTTAATACTTACTGTAAATAACATGTATAAACAAAAATGTAGTAAATGGAACAAAATTAAAAACAAAAAACTTACCATTCTTTTTCCTATGACGACAGATGACACACTGCCCTGAGTGTGGGACGTGTTCCCTTTTGCCCGATTCTGCTTAGCAATGGCAGATTTTGTAATGAATTCCTCACTCGTGCACTGCGCCTCCAACAACTACATTCCAAGCTCGAATGGCATCCACTGGACGCTCTCAAATCTACCCTCAATGAGAGCAATTCAAGCCTTGTTATAAAAGACAGTCCACAATTCCTCATAAAAGGCTGTGAATGAGGAAGTGACTATCCTCAGAGCATCACTATGATAAAACCTACAAATTTTATTTAGCAAGTACATGTAAGGAAAACAGTACGTCGATATTAATGATGCATAAATGATATATATATATATATATAATTTAAAAATGATTTGAATTAAAAGAATTTTACTAGTGAGTATCTCGATGTAATGGAGAACTAGAATGGACGTCTGGAAGTTGACATGCCCGTCGTAAGGTGTGTAAAATATTATTATTATCCCCACTTTATACGCAGTTGCAATGAGCAGGGATTGATCCAACAGGGAGCGTGTTAATTATTTGTATTAATTAGTATCACTAGTTAGAAGTATCACTAGCCCTAAGTAGATTTACTTGAAATGGGGGGATTGGTTGGTTTAAACTAACTAAGAACGAGATATGCAAAAAATAAAGCTAATTAAATGGATCGAGAAACTTTTAGGGGTTGAAACGTAATCATTGGATAATTTATTTAAGTTAAGATGAATCATAGGTTTCTAATGATGTTATGTTATAATTGTCTTATATGAGGTTTGGCTATGAATAGGGGACTCCTAATTCATGGTTCTCATGAATAGTCATGAACATAGATTCGATCACTATTTCAATAACCTATCTAAGCATGCCAACATAGATTGAACATACTACTAATAAGTAATTGTAATAAAGTAAGGAGCATACCAAACATGATATTCAATAACATAGATTAGTTGAATAATCACATGAAAGTGGTACTAATTAATCCTATCAACATAGATTGAACAGAATTGATTAGGTGCTAATAAGATGATTGACATAGATTAGATCATCTACCATAATTTATACATAGCATGCCTTAGGTAATCAAGCTAAGTGATATTATGCATAAAGTTTGTATTTCTATACCACATTCAACTCAACATATATAAACAGATTGATAACATCATATTAAGCGTATGAACCTCATCATCATAACATAAACTACATATCTAATGCCTCTACTAAAGAAACTAATCACACATCATGCCCAAATAATCCATATTCAACATATTTGAGATCATAAACATCAATATCAGAATGATATACAACGTAGCAGATCCAAACAACATTAAAGTATATGATAATAGTGAATGAAATGAGCGTAGAAGCTTTACAATGATAGGAAGTTGAATTAAGAAATGAAATCTATCAAGATAGGCTTTCAACCCTTCCACATCCCTTCTCTTGGCACGACGACAGCGTTCCAAAATCCTAGGTGACGTTTTTTTATTGTTGAAGATGTGATATGTACTTGTATATATAGGGATTGGCGATAAGATAAGCAAAAATCTGAGAGAAAATATCATCCAGGCATAAGATAGATTGTCACGGGGGTGACAGGTCCTGTTGTCCTGGTGTCGCGGGCACGACTGGTGTTTTTCCTGAAAAGATGGAATTTGGCCTGTCTCGGGCGTAACCAAAGTGTGTTGTGGCCGTGACTATTCTATTTGCATGAAACAAAGTCCAAATGCCTTCCTTTTTCACATGTCAATCTTCATATTCATCGTGTACGCATAAAAACACTTGATTTTCACTCCTAACCTATAATAAAACATAAAACTCGCAGTACCCAAGCTCTAATTGCAAAACTAACACAAAACAAATATAAATAACACTAGATTTGAGGAAAACGAAGAAAATAAACGTGGAAAACATGAGTATTTCATAATCATCAAATTCCCCCAAGCTAACCCTTTGCTTGCCCTCAAGCAAAACTAACACAACAAGTTTAAAAAGCTAACTAACAATGCTTAAAATAAAAGTTCCATAGCTTGAGCATCTAAGTAATCAGGATGCCAAAAATTGAAAACACAAAATACATGTTGAAGAAACATCATCACAAAGTTGCCTTAATCCTATTCTCATTACATAAAGTACCTCCTCAAATCATTCCCTTTTTATTGCCCTTCACACTTAACATAGATCCTCAAAATATTGCAAGACAAAACATTTGCAAAGTCAAAATTTCAATTTTTATTTATTCCACCCGTTACTCCCTTATAGTCAGAATTGCGTCCGACATGGATCATTCCCAAAACCACCAAGATTTCAAAGAAGGTCTAAATTCTCCTACTATATATGTATCTTTTCTTTTTTTTTCTTTTCCTTAAGCTCATCTTATCAAGTATAGTATTCCCTCTCTTTACTATAGAAATAGTTGGTAATTTTGATTACCGAGGTCAAGAATAAAATACTCTTGCTTTTTGCTTATGGATTGCATTGGCAATCATCTTTTTTCTTTCTTTCTTTTTTCTTTTTAATTATGAGTAGGTCTAGAATATTTTTTAGTAACCAAAAATAGCATAAGGGACACAATGAAAGACTGGTTTTAAATAAACAAAATCTAAAATTTCTTTTGAAATCAATTAAGAACTCACTCCATATTCCCCTATAATTGGTGGATAAGTGAAAAGATGGCACAAAAGGGAAAACATGAAGGTTTTAAATGTCTTACTACACTTCAAATCACTACTTAAGTGCTATCTACACATAAAGAAATGTCATATCATTGGAATGTAATAAAATAATATAATAAAGATCAATGACTACTTTAGAAATGAAATTCAAATTACATGTATAAGTGTAAATTCAATAATGGTATAAGTCATCATATTACTTTGCTCAAGCATGAAATTTAAAAACAAAACAACATTTTTTCCTTGTTTGTTTTTTTTCCGATCTTTTCTTTCTTCTTTTTTTAATTGTTAACTAAATAAACATACTAGAACTATACCACACATATAAGTACTACACCCCTAAGCCAAAATTTTGCATTGTCCTCAATGTAAATAAGAAATGAAACGCAAAAGACAAAAAATACCTATAAAGCTCAAGATTGGGGTGGAAAATGTCGTTGAGACACATGTCAATTGTAAAGTGCTCGCACCATATCATCAAAAGGTCCAGCTTGGAATTCCAATTGTTTTTTAATCACGCTAAGTGTGTAATTTTGCCATTCAACTTGTTGTCCAATACGTGCGACTGCTTCCTTAATGGTCTTTTGCTCCTCTACTATCTGTTGTAACTTGGTATTAAGTGCAATATAACTAATAGGAGGTGGTGGAGGTTGTGGATGTGTAGGATTGACAACATTATTCTCTTCATCTTCTTCCATCCAACGTTGCACACGTGTTACTTGAATTTCTCATTCTTGACTTGAATTTGACATGTCTATCAAAACAAAACTTGAATATTCTCCCCAAATATTAGTATCCACTCTCTCTCTCTCTCTCTCTCTCGCAATATAAAAGAATATAATAAGCACAAGAGAAGTGAAAATAGACACAGGAAAATAGTAGACATTATGAAAAATTCTATGCATGGCAAAAGTCAATCATATGTGGTACTTGAAAATAGTAAACAATGGATAACTGCTTTCATTCCCCCAAGCGTAAATATTGCAAAGAATAACAACTAAAACAAGGGAATATAGTTTAATATGCCCAATTAATGTGTTTGAGTAAAAACCGTCTTCTCTAAGATTGTAAAAACCTCTTCACTCATAAAAATAAAACAAATTAATAAATGCTAATCCAAAAACTGAAAACTAAAAATTAAAAGCTTCAAAACTATGGGTTGCATCCCATAAAGCACCCTTGTATAACATTCTAGGCTAGACAACCTTAAAGCTCATTTTTCACGTTCAATGGGAATTTCATCCTCCCATTCTAATCTAAATCCTTCATAAAAGAGTTTAAGACGATAACCATTAACCTCAAAAACTTTATTCGTTTCTGAACTTATAATTTCAACCGTTCCATAATCATAAACATTATTCACAATAAATGGTCCTTCCCATTGGGATTTTAACTTACCGAGAAATAATTTTAGACGAGAATTATAAAGTAGAACTTTATCACCTACGTTAAAATTTTTTCTTGAAATCATTTTATCATGAGCAATTCTAGTTTTGTCTTTATAAATCATAGAGTTTTCATAAGCATCATTCCTTATCTCTTCTAATTCTTGAAGTTGAAGTTTTCTATTTTTGACTCCATCATTATAATTCAAATGCATTTGTTTTATTGCCCAGTATGCTTTATGCTGAATTTCCACCGGTAAATAACATGCTTTGCCATATAACATCCGAAAAGGAGATATACCAATAGGTGTCTTACAAGCTATTCTATAAGCCCATAAAGCGTCATTTAATCTTAAGCTCCAATCCTTTCTATTTGGATTAACCATCTTTTCAAGGATTGATTTAATCTCTCGATTAGAAATTTTTGCTTGACCACTTGTTTGAGGGTGATAAGCAATTGAAATTTTATGTTGTACATGATATTTCTTAAGCAATGCATCAACTATTCTATTGCAAGAATGGATTCCTCAATCACTTATAATATCTCTCGACATCCCAAATCTATTAAAAATTTGATTCTTAACAAACCCAACAACTACCTTAGAGTCATCAATCTTAACAGCTCTAGCTTCAATCCATTTGGAGACATAGTCTACTGCTAAGAGTATGTAAAAATTGTGCAAAGAATTCGAAAAAGGCCCTATAAAATCTATCACCCATACTTCAAAAATTTCACATACATAGATAGATTTCAAAGGCATTTGATCCCTTTTATTAATATTTCTAGTACGTTGACATCTTTCATATCTTTTCAGAAATTAATGAGTGTCTCTATGCATAAGTGGCCAAAAAAACCCACACTCTAAAATTTGTGTACTGTTCGATTAGCAGCAAAATGGCCTCCCACTTCATTTGAGTAGCAATGCTCAAATATTGATAAAATTTCATTGTCAGGAACACATCTTCTAACCATCTTATCAGCACAAAATTTGTAAAGATAAGGATCCTCCTACATATAATACTTAGCATCACTCCTGATCTTATTCTTAGTATGTTGTGAAATATCCTTGGGCAATTGATTTGTAACTAAGAAGTTCACTATGTCTGCGTACCAAGGATGTAATCCATATACAGCATATAGATGCTCATCTGGGAACAGTTCTGATACTTCAATTATTTCTCCTTCTTTTAGAATGCGACTTAAATGATCAGCCACATAATTTTCGACTCCCTTCTTATTATGTATCTCCAAATTAAATTCTTGAAGAAGAAGAATCCAACGCAAAAGTCTTGGCTTAGATTCCTTCTTTTTCAAAAGATACTTAAGTGCTACGTGATCAGAAAAAATAATTACTTTAGTTCCTAAAAGGTATGATCTAAATTTTTCTCTCGCAAAGATAATAGCATACAACTCTTTTTGAGTGGTTGTATAATTTCTTTGAGCTTTATCTAGAGTTATAGATGCAAAATAAATAACATGAGGTTCCTTATCAATTCTTTGTCCTAAAACTGCACCCACAGCCTTGTCAGATGTATCACACATAATTCAAATGGGTAATCCCAATTTGGTGGCTGAATAACGGGTGTAAAAATCAATTTTTCCTTTAATAATTGAAATTTTTCTTTTAACTTGTCATCAAAATCAAAAGAGATTTGACTATTTCAACTTTTTCTTAATAAATTGCATGTAAAAGCCAACATGGTCAAGAAATGCTCTTACTTCTCACACATTTGTTGGATGCAAAAGGGATTTGACTATTTCAACTTTTGCTTTATCAACTTGTAACCCTTTCGCGGACACAACATGTCCTAAAACAATTCCTTCCTCAACCATGAAATGACATTTTTCATAATTGAGCACCAAATTGGTTTCAACACATCTCTTCAAAATTTTGTCCAGGTTAGAAAGGCATTCCTTAAATGAGTCTTCATAGACTGTAAAGTCATCCATAAAAACTTCAATTATTTCAGCAATATAGTTTGAGAAAATCGATATCATACACCTTTGGAACGTTGCAGGTGTATTGCAGAGACCAAAGGGCATCTGCCTATAAGCGTAAGTTCCAAAAGGGCATGTAAAGGTTGTCTTTCTTTGATCTTCTAGTGCAATTGTAATTTGATTATACCCAGAATAACCATCTAGAAAACAGTAATGTGATGTTTCATCTAATCTTTCTAACATTTGATCCATAAAAGGCAATGGAAAATGATCTTTCAATGTTGTAAAGTTTAATTTCCTATAATCTATACAAACTCTCCATCCATTCTGCACACGAGTGTTAATAAACTGACCATTGTCTTTATTAACAACAGTAATCCCTGTCTTTTTCGGCATGACATGAAAAGGAATAACCTAATTAGAGTCAATAATAGGATATAAAACTCCTACATCTAGCAATTTAAGAATTTCAGCTTTGACAACATCCATCATTGTCGGATTCAAGCGCCTCTGAGGTTCACGACTCGGTTTACAGTTGTCTTCTAAAAGTATGCGATGCATGCATGTCGAAGGACTTATTCCTTTTATATCAGCAATCATCCATCCAATAACCGTTTTACCATTTTAAGCATATTGACAAGAGCTTCTTCTTGATCAGACGTTAGCTTACTTGAAATAATGATAGGAAGATTCCCACCTTCTTCAAGAAAAACATATTTAAGATGAGATGGTAACTGTTTAAGCTCAAGCTTCAGAGGGCTTACAGTAGATGGTAGAACCTTCTCATGAGTTCGTGGTAAATCAATAGCATTCACTACTTCTTTATCACTCAATCGATCTTCCAAATACGACAGATCATAATCATGAGAATTATCATAATTGACTTCTTCATCCTGATTCTTCATAGCTTAAAGGGTTTCTATAAACTCTTTATCTCCCAATTCAAAGAATTCATCATTAGTTAATGAACATGTTTGTACTGAATATACTTCATTAACAGATTCTGCAGGATATTTCATAGAATCCTAAATATTAAAACGAATAATTTCTCCATTAAATTCCATTGTCAAGCTTCCATCATGACAATCTATCTTAGTATGTTTTGTTTTAAGAAAAGGTCTTCCTAGTAGAATAGAAGCACGATTCCGATCACGTGAGTGACTATTATCGGTATTCAGCACATAGAAGTCTGCAGGAAAAACTAAATCATTAACTTTAACAAGCACATCTTCTAAAATTCCAACTAGATGATCCCAACGTTACTCTTGCATTACCCTTTAATTTGTTCTTATTAGTGCATAACTCCTTCAGAAATTTAGCATAATGTGGAACTTGTTTAATAGCATCCAAAAGTGGAATATTTACTTCAACTTTCTTAAAAACTTCAAGAATATCCTTTTCTGCTTCAATTTTCTTATTATTCATTACACGTCATGGAGAAGATGCATGATCAAATTCTCTAACCTCATTCTTACTCTCTTGTGATTTTTCAATAATTTTGTTAACCTTAATCGAGTTAGAGACAACTTCCAGTTCATCTTCTTGATCATTTAATTTCTTTGTTGGTTCATTCAGTTCACGACCACTTTGCAATGTGATTGCATTCGTGCTCTCACGGGAATTAAGAGGTTGAGATGGAAGCTTATTTGACAACTGTGCCTTTATTTGTCCTATATCTGCAACTAATTGACCAACTTGAGTTTCTAAATTTTAAATACTAGAAGCTGCGGAATTTTGAAATTGAAGAGATGAAGTAGTCATTTGTCGGACAAGATCCTTAAGTGAAGGAGAAGAAGTAGACTGTGCAAGCTGTGGAGCTTGCTGTTGAGGAAATTGAGATGGTCTAACATTATAAAAAGAAGGTGGATTACTCTTAGAAAAGTGTTGTTGATAATTATCTGGTCTCCTCCTTTGATTATTTGTGTTAGGAACATATCCTTGATTATTAGTAAGTCTAAGAGGACCAGGAAAATTTCCTCCCGCATTAGCTTGTTCACCTTCATAGAGAATGGGACATTGATCAGTAGCGTGGCCTAGAACTAAACAAATACCACATGATTTATGTTGTGGTTCCTTATTATTAAGAGAAAGAACCTTGGCGAGCATTTCTATAATTTCAACCAAAGTAGGATCACTATAATGAGACATTTGATGAGCATGCCTCATAATATCATCGAAAGGCACCTAATTTTGCGAACGTGCAGCAATTTTCTCAAATAACTCGCGAGCTGCTGTAGGAGAGAGATCTTGATAATCACCTCCACAGGCACCATCAACGAGTTGCTTGTCATAATAGAACATTCCTTCATAGAAATATTGGATCTACAGATGTTTAGGAAATTGATGGTTTAGGGCAACTGGCAACCAAACGTTTAAATCGTTGCCAATATTCATGAAATGATTCTCTAGGCTTTTGTTGAATGCTGCTTATTTGAATTTGAATATCTGTTCCCCTAGAATTTGGAAAGTACCTATTTAAGAAAGCTTTTTGCATTTGTGCCCATGTGGTAATTGTATCAGGGGGCAAATCAAATAACCAATTTTTGGCTAATTCTCCTGATGAAAAAGCAAAAGCTCTTAACTGCATGACTTCATTTGTTACACCCTAAGATTTCATGTTTTCGCAAACTAACCAAAATCCTTGAAGATGTCTATGAGGACATTCTCCAGGTCGTCTATTAAGCACAAGTAATTTTTGCAGAAAACCAAAATGTAACTTAAAGTTAGCACCAACAACAGGAAAAACAATGCATAATGGAGAATTATTATTGGCATTATACTCAACTAATTCTCTTAATGTTCTTTCAGGTGCTATGTTATTTTGATTATTATTAATCTGTGCCATTTCTAAATTTTGAAATTGAACAGGAGTAAAACTTCTTGAAAGATTTGAACTTGAAGTAGAAGCAGAACTACTTGACAGAGGTGATTCAAAATTAGCAACTAATTTCTGAAATTCAAATCTTGTAACCCTACCACTTCTTTCGTTCATAAAATGTCATAAATGATTTTTAGTTTCGGCTTTTTTTAATTACAATAAAATAACTAAAATATAAAAAAGGAAATTTACTAGGACTATTGAATCCTAAACTGGTGACCTAAACTAATTAAATAATTAATCTCAGCGCTCCCTGACAACGGTGTCAAAATTTGACACGTCCGTCGTAAGGTGTTTATATTATTATTATATCCCCACTTTATATGCAGTAGCAATGAGTAAGGATCGATCCCACAAGGAATGTGTTAATTATTTATATTAATTAGTATCATTAGTTAGAAGTATCACGAACCCTAAGTATATTTACATTAAATGGGAGGATTGGTTGATTTAAACTAAACTAAGAACTAGATATGCAGAAAATAAAGCTAGTTAAATGGATCAAGAAAACTTTTAGGGGATGGAACTTAGAGTCATTGGATATTTTATTTAAGTTAAGATGAATCATAGGTTTCTAATGATGTGATATTATAATTGTCTTATGTGAGGTTTGGCTATGAATAGGGTACTCCGAATTCATGGTTCTCATGAGTAGTCGTGAACAAAGATTCGATAACTATTTCAATAACCTATCTAAGCATGCCAACATAGATTTAACATACTAGCAATAAGTAATTGCAATAAAGTAATGAACATACCAAACATGATATTCAATAACATAGATTAGTTGAATAATCACATGAAAGGGGTACTGATTAATCCTACCAACATAGATTGAACAGAATTGATTAGGTGCTAATAAGATGATTAACATAGATTAGATCATCTATCATAATTTATACATAGCATACTTTGGGTAATCAAGCTAAGCGACACTATGCAGAAAGTTTGTATTTTTATACCGCATTCAATTCAACATATATAAACAGATTGATAACATCATATTAAACATATGAACCTCATCATCATAACATAAACTACATATACAATGCCTCTACTAAAGAAACAACTCACACATCATGCACAAATAATCCATATTCAACATATTTGAGATCATAAACATCAATATAAGAATTATATACAACGTAGCAGATCCAAACATCGTTGAAGTATAAGATAATAATGAATGACATGAGTGTAGAAGCTTTACAATGATAGGAAGTTGAATAAGAAATGAAATCTATGAAGATAGGCTTTCAATCCTACCAAATCCCTTCTCTTGGCGCGACGGTAGCGTTCCAAAACCCTAGGTGACATTTTTTTTATTGTTGAAGAGGTGATATGTGCTCGTATATATTGTGATTGGTGATAAGTTAAACAAAAATCTGAGCAAAAACATCATCCAGGCATATGACAGATACTCGTGGGGGCGACAGCTCCTGTTGTCCTGGTGTCGCGGGCGCGACGAGTGTTTTTCTTGAAAAGGTGGAATTTGGCCTGTCGCTGGCGTGACCAAGGTGTGTCGCAGCCGTGACTGTTCTGTTTGCACGAATGAAAGTCCAAATTCCTTGCTTTTGCACATGTCAATCTCCATATTCATCGTGTATGCATAAAAACACTTGATTTTCACTCCTAACCTGCAATAAAACATAAAACTCACGGTATCCAAGCTCTAATTGCAAAACGAACACAAAACACATATAAATGACACTAAACTTGAGGAAAACAAAGGAAATAAACGTGGAAAATATGAGTATTTTCGTACTCATCAGAAGTCTAGATCTATCAGTACGAGAGAATGAAGGCCACTATGATGTAGATGCATGATGCGTGCCGTCGCAAGCACGTCAAATTTATATTTATAAGCACCCACTTCACTCTATAAATATGAGTTAAAA
>JAOVYX010001651.1:0-12449 GCA_035668315.1 Drosera spatulata | reverse complement strand
GGGGAGGTTTCGGCACGAGTTGATCCTAGCTGGGTGCATCCTAAGAAGAGGAAGCTTGAAAGCCCTCTAGAGAACGGTAAGGTGTGGCATGCGAGTGTGCCTGGTTCTTCTCACCTTGATCACACAGATTGGTCACGTAAATCAGGGTCATAAGATACCCACCCAAGAAAATGATGCATGAAGTTTGGACAAAGTGTGATTTTTAAATGGTTTGACGCATCCAAATTGGCCACAAAGATTTACCATGGCAAGAGTAGTTTTTAAAGGTATGCTTCCCACTTATGCTGTTACTTTTTGTCTACACTTGCTTGCATGAATATGAAGTAGACCAAGGAGAGGGAAATTCCTTGAGATTGATGTCAGAAAATCTTCAGTTTTTGAGAAGTGCATCTGCGATTTCTGCAACCTTTCATTCATTACATCGAATCATACTAACTCTGAAGTCTGGCTTCCTGTCTTACTAACTCTGCGATTTCTACAGTTTGTTAGGAACGATGCTTGATGAGCATCTTTCTAGTCTTTCTAAGAAAGACTTTCTTGATTTGCCTAGAAGGGAAATAACTGGTTGTCTGTATCAGCTGTAGTTTCATGCAGGACCATTGTTGTGCATGACAACTTGAAATGAACTTAGGATTAGGTGTTTGTAGTCGGTGTTAGAAGTTAGTAGGTGCAAGTCCTTTCCTTTTCTCCTCGGCTTTTTTGTTCTGAACATAGTAGCCTTTTGCTCATGCTGAATTCCATGTGTGATTTCTTGTTCCTTTTACACCTATAATCTGTTGTAATGTGACGATGTTCGTTTTTCAGGGTGAGGATGGCAAATCCGAAGCTTTTTGTTGGGTGCTCGTGGAGTTCCTTTATGCTGTTCTTCCTTTGTCCGAGTGTAATTCGAATCTGCAAGTGGTCGCTGGTACCCGAGAATATTGCTCTTTTAGTATTATAATTCATGACGTGATAGGGATACAATAGGATAAGTTATCTAGGATCATATACCATAGATGATGGTCTTCCATCCGTCCAATCTCAATCCTAACATGTTGCCGCTGTAAGCTATTTATACACCTCGCATACTTGTTAACTTTACAATGCTCTTGATTCGGGAACTTTGTGTTTCCGTCAATCCTTCTGCTTGTATACTATTGTTCTAAAGAGAGTCTGGTATTTGCAGAGATTGTCATCTTAGTTCAGTATGATTCGGAGTGTCGTCTAGAAGTGGTTGATACTGGGCATTTTCCTCTCTCAAACTGATAATGAGATCACGAAAAAGGTGTAATGTGAATTATGATATGATTGGACTAACAGAATATTGCTCGTTGCTATGCTGTCCTTTTTGGCAAATGTCTCCATGAATCTGGAGGTTCATCATCGATTATGAGATTAGGGTTGCTATGAACGAAAAAGAGTAAAATGATTAATATGCCAACAAAACCATCACTTTACAACAGCCAAGGGACCAATTGAGCAAATCTTATGATGAAAAACAAGTAATCAAACATTACATACAGGTTAGAAAAACAAGTAATCAAACATTAGATACAGGTTCCTAACGAAAAACAAGTAAGGCGATGAGAACATGAATGGTTGTACTCTACGAGTATAATGAGATCGCGCATCGTGGGAATGGGTTATGCAGTCAAATGAAATAGGTGGAAGTTCAGGATTGAAATAGCAAGGATGGAACAAGTCCTCGTGTTAACGTCATCAACAGCTGCTCTCTTCGTCAGTCCACAAGGAGAGTGTATCTGCAGAAACGAGTGCAACAATCATTTACATGCTACTTCCTCTTCAGTTGATCAGCACCCTGTGGTCGGCCTTTTCTGTAACCATTTTGAGAGAAACAATGGTGTCGATGATCTGAAAATCCATGATCATATGCACATAACTTGAGAAATGTAAAACCCTAACGTTATTTGTCTTGACAGATCCCAACACAAGTATGGTACTGTAAGATGAAATGGGCCATGTAGGAATCAACAACTACAGCATAAAGCAAAAACCAAGAGTGTAACACTCATGAAAGTACGTTACCTGTCCATGAAAAACGTAAGGTGGCACAAATAAAAAGCCACATGTACGGGCCAAGTAACATGGAGTCCAAGAACGAGTGGACAGAATGAAAGAATTGTCGTAAGAACAAAAACCAACCATATTGCACCAACTTAAACTTAAACCTGATGCAAAATAAATTACTAAATTTCTTGTCGACAAGCAAAGATATATAACGAATTGACAGTTACCAGACTAACCCCTCTGGAGGAAGACTTCGGTTGTACAAGGGGAATTCAAACAGGAATACAGTCTTGAACCACAAAGGCAGGCTTCCGTATACAGCTGGTGGTAGCGGGATGAGAGGGCTGAAACAAAGTTAGCAGCACAGTCAGTCTGATCATGAACATGATATTAGGTATAATCAAAAAATTGTTTCAGCAGCACCCGTCTAGGTGTTTTTGCATCACCAATATTTTGATATAGGACGTCAGGCGTAGTGCTGTCAATAATACCTGGTGACTCTTTTATATTCTCTATATTCAGCCACATTGCCATATTTCTTATCAGCAGAATCCTGTATAAGCAATATTAGCATATCTTGTCCGGAATGAAGACGAGATACAAGCCACCTAGGAGAAATTCCAAACCTCAAGTAAAGGTATCCCGCTAACAAACAGCAGCAACAACGTTAGGAAGATTGGCCCCAAGATAACGAGCCACTCAGCCCCATGTAATACTGGGGATGCTGCCGCAAAGATTCCCCACCAAAGGAAAATCTGTCCACACAACAAAATAGTTGGCACGGTAAACAACAGCTTTAGTTTCAAGAATTGAGGAGGACATATGCCATTGACAATAAAGCTAGCTACTGATATATCAGGTCTGTTCATACTACATCATTCACAATAAAAACTAGTTACCTCTCCAAAATAGTTAGGATGACGAGTGTATTTCCATAACCCAACATTACACCACTTTCCTCTATTAGCAGGAGAGTTTTTGAAAGTAAGCTTTTGCTGATCAGCTAGGGCTTCTGATGTTAAACCAATTAACCACATAATCAACCCAACAATAAGCGCTGCATCAACAGACGGATTACGATCACTTGCATTGACAACTGTGACTGGTAAGCTCACAGTCCACACCCAAACGGCCTGTAAACATTCGAAGGGTAGGCATAAGCCAATGAATTATCAAACATTGAACACTGAGTAGGTAATGCTGAAAAATGAAGCTAGCATACCTGGAAGATCCAGAAAACTGCTAACTTCCCCAAGTTCCCACGCATTTCATCAAAGCGTCGGTCCTCTCCCCATTGCAAAATCCTGGTAAGATCTTCCAAGATGTCATAACATAATACTCTGAGAGAGAATTGTTCATCAAATTTTAGGATATGATGATTGCTTCTTCAACGGATCAGGCTCATCATTACTACTCGGTAACACTCAAAAGCCACAAACCAAACCAGTAAGCTCGCGACACCAATTTGCGAAGAGCAACAACTGATTGAAGAAAATGTTCAACAGCATGGTGGTTGTTATAATCATATACTATCAATACCTCATAAGAAGAAACAAAGCCAGGCGAAGCCCCCAGATTACCACAAATGCAGTCAGCAAAACCTAACGACAACATATGAAAAACAGAAGAATCATTTTCCCTTTTCATTTTACTTCTCCTCTTCATGAAAGTAAAGGATAAAGCAGGGTTTATTCACATACAACTCGCATGTCTAAAAAATGGAGTATAAGCAAAGCGTAATAGTCAGGATGCATCTTAGTGAAAAAAGAGAAAAAAGAGAGAAAACACACCTGCCTATAATGCCATGTTCCTTTTAGAACCAGAGTCAGGACTGCGAGAATGATGAAGTTCGTACTGCCTGAGTCAAGCGACAATAACAGTACGCGACAGAAAAAAGTCAACATGCTTTCAACATCAAGCATCGACTAGAGGAAGATGTAATTGACTCCTCTGAGTACCATCATTATCTAAATCTAAGCATAAAAGTCGGTTGAACAGAGTCCACAGATCCGAAATCTCGCAAGAAATCTGAGGCCTCAAGAATGCTATTGAAACTAAACCAGACGCCTTTCAACCTAGAAGGTGAAATGGTAAAAAAAAAAATTATACGTTCAATTCTACCGCTTATTAGGCCAATTTTACTAAAAATTCGAACTGAGGTAGAAGTTCCGCTGATATATATCTTCACACTCCACCTCATGCGAAAACTCATATATGTGAACTGGCCGAACTTTCAACTCAAAAGCCTAAGCTGATTGGTTATGGGATATTCACCTGTTGTATTCTATCCTAACTTTTTCTACACGGTCGATGTAGGTGAGTCTACCAAATATCTCATAAATTCCATTCGATCCTGAACACCCTTCTGCCGTGAACCGACCATAATTAATAGTAATAGGATACTCTAACACTCCTCACGTTCCGCGCTTCACAACAACTAAAAGAAATATGATATCGCAAAGGAAAGAACTCAAAATTCAAGGCAATAGCAACATTTTGCACACTGCTAAGCATATCTGGTGTCAAAAAAAAGCAATATCATAAGCAGAGAAGGAAACAAGCATTCCATTCAAGCAAAGAATCTACGCTTCGAAGCCAATCCAACCACGAAAACCACAAGCATCTATTCCTCCAAGGAAAACATTGAATCTACAACTTTTCTTCCACGGAAACTATCATAACAACTCAAAACATGATGCAAAACAAAGAATCAGAAATCTGATCAGTACCTGCGAAATCAGTGACCTTATCGAACTTGAAAAGCGCGGTGACGACAAAGAACGCGAACTGATAAACAACCTACACAACACAAATCCACAAAAAACTCAACACAAAAAGCGACGAATCATCAACAATCGCAAATCGGAGATCTATGGGGAGGCGAAGCAAACTCACAGTGACAATGGCGGTGAGAGCAAGGAAGTGAGAATCAATCACAGTCCCCATCGATGATCAATTGCGATGGCGAATTCCAATTCCGATTCCGATTCCGATTCCGATCTGAGATTTTGTGTGTGTGAGAGAGGGGGGGTATATATATAGGTGGTGTGGTTGAGGAGTCGAGGTTTGAATGTGGAAGGAGGAAGAGAGTGAAAATGGAGGTTTGAGTCGCTAGATGGTGAGCGGCTCCTATTCGACCACGTGGCTCTTGTGATTTTGAGCATTTTGTTGAAGATTGAAGAGGAGAAGAGCAACCACAAATGCTTGGAACATTAGAATAAGAATATTTTTTCTTGGTCTTTGTCATGGATAATGTTGGTTTTTTCTTGGATAATTGTAGCGGTAAATGATTTTGAAAGATTTTATTGTTTAATGGTGTATGTAATCTTATGCTATAAATCATGAATAGTATTGAATGGAATTATTGGATCGTTTTACTTTCTTCGTCTCAGAATAAATATAATAATTTTATTTTATTATTCAATATGTATTTTGCGGAGTTTCGTTATTCATCTTAACAACGAAAGAAAATTACTTCATTGATCCATAGTTGAAGTATATATCTTAGACTATCATTAATATTTCACGACAATTTTATAAAAAATAATATTTAATCGTCCCACGATATAAATCAAAATTTATCTTAATAAAATTAAACTATTTTATTTATTCTAGACTGAGGGAATATCAATCAAGTTAATCAAGTATACTAACAAATCATCTCTGATGAGAGTGATATCTTGTTTCAGTATAAATTTTGAAAAGGTAATGTTTCTAATCATTCATTTGTTAGTTTAGATATCTGAGATTTTGTTTTTCTGAAGCAAAGTTTGAGATTGAGTTTTTTGGATAGAAAAAACAGATATTGATAAAGCTTCATTTCCATTTATAAATCCTTCTACAATCGATTCATATACGTATAATTTCAAAAAAAAAAAAAATAACATATCCAATTTCACAATAAAAACAATAAAAAAATGTGTTCACATGGCGGGAGAGAGCGAGGTGAGTAGAAAGAAACCTTTTTTTGTCGAAGGATCACGTGAATAAAAAAATCGAAAATATTATTACATAATATTATCTATATTATAAAATGGAGGAAATAGTAGTATTTCTAAACCAATAGTATTTTATTTAGTATAGAAAACGAATAAAGTTCAATGACGAGAAAGCTTAGTGAACGCGATAAAAGAGAATAGCAATAATTTTTATTTTTATTGGTGAAAAAAATGTTATTATATTCATGCATAATGTTAGAGTTCCTCTAAAAATTCTACCCAAAAAGAATAAAATTGTGTTCCTCTAAAAATGAGAAACGCCCGAACCATCCTGCATAACCTAAAAGCGAGTACTAATCCGTCCGGGTCGGGCTTATTGAACAGGTTCATTGATTGACCCGTGACCTATCTATCGCGATAACATTCTTCAGCTCATTCAAGAGAGGCAACTTCTGTATCATCATATACACCATCTGCTTCGTTGCCCACTAATGCAGTAGAATGGACTGAATCAATGTCCGAGAAGGGAACCTGATACAAATTTGATTTTGCATTCATTCAACAACCCCAACAGCTTCAGGAAAAATAAAACATCAAAGGAAAAAAGAAAAAAGAAAAAAACATAGCGTATCTCTGCTCTGAAATCCCTTGGAAACATGTCCTTGGCATCCCATAGCACATCAACTTTGTCACGCGTAAGCGTCAAAACATTCGACCTGATGAAAGCAGTGTGGAACATAACTCTGAACATCATTTCCTCAGTCGCCTTATCATCGCCCAAATGTATACATTCTAGGACGACATCCCCTTGAACACGTTATGTTTCCAAGGGATATAAGGCCATCGAATAAAGGAAGCACCCTGAGTATTACACAATCGAGAATCAATGGCGTATCTGAAGGTGGCCAAACAGATGGCTTGTTTCTTCCCGAGATGTACTGAAGGTATCTTAGCTGCGAAGGCTGTGGGTTTAAAGGAGATGTACAACTCTTAGCTGCGAAGGTTGGGAGCATGCTTATAGACCATTTCAAGAGTCTTCTGCTCATCGTTGTACTGCCTTCTATACAAGAGGAGAGCCGCAAGCATAAAAGCCAGAACAGGCCAACCTCCTCTTTCACAATGCATCAATAGCACATTCTGCGATTCCAACGACAACCAGCTCTCACTAGATCACAGAAAATGATGGATCGTTTCCAGCGGCAATACAGGACAATTCTCAAAGCGCCCAGGGTAATCCATAACTATCATATCATATTGTGACAATATGTCTAATATCTGGCTCCTTTTGTTTCGTTCTCTGAAATTGAGAACCATAAAGGATGGATCATGAAAAAAATCTTGCAGCCGAACTACAAGACCGCCCATGTATGCCTTATACTCATCTTCGTCCAGCACATCAGTGGATAAGCAGCTATCAAATACTGGAGATGATAAAAACAAACAAAATTCAAATTACCATATATGGCTCCAACCAATGAACACTAGAAACAGATCAGATATGACTTTTCAAAAAAATATTGCTTAAAGTACCCAAATGAATAGCGGTAGCTCTAGGTGATGAAGTAAACGCCAGGGAGAGACACCAGGAAACGAAATGGCACACTAGAAACCCAATCCAACATACAACTACAACACCAACCCAGTATTTTTTATTTTTTTTCTGTCACCAACAGAGTCGGTTGGAAATAACAGATAAACTGTTTCTAATGCAAACCCATTCAAACGTACAATTTCGCGAAATGTTCATCGACGAATAACGGAAAGAGCTCTGATACTGACAAAGGGTACGAACCGTAAACCCGATCGGAGATCTCGAGCAGTCGATCGGACGGCTTCTGGTGAAAGAATCTGCGTAACAACGCCATCGGGTGCCCAAAACGGATCCAAAACACGATTAATCTCAAGATCAACTCCACCCCCCAAAATTCCACCTCCAGAAAACCCCCAATGCACCAACCAAGCTCCCCCTTTTCCCCACAAATCGACAATCCAGGCTCGACCCAATTGATCGAAGTCGAGGAAAACCTAACGGTTTGTATTTGAAATCTGTAGAGATTTTAAAAAGGATCTCTAGAGTTTTCGTACAACTTTTTACGCGTATACACGTGGTACAAAACACGATCAAAATTGCCATCATAGTTTAAATTATACTCCATCCGTCTCAGAAAGATTATATTATTTTGATCGAATATGTATGATGATAGAAAGTTTTATCGGTGTTATGGGACGATCGAACGTTATTTTTTGAAAAAATATTGTGAAACATTAATGATAGTAAACGTTACGTATTATAACATGGACCAATAGAAATTTATATCGTATCGTTTAGATGAGTAACGAACCTCCTCAAATTACGTGTTGAATAATGCAGGAAAAGAGAAACGCTATAATAATTATGAAATGGAGATATTATTTTTTATGTTGTTGCCATAAAATTTATATATTGTTAAAATAAATAAAAAAAAGATTCTCAAAATAATATATACATATCGGACAATTATTTCCAAAACTTACCGTTTATGTGAGACGAAAAGAATAACAGGGTTAAGAAATCGTTAGATTTCACTGAACGTAAAACAATTTGGGACGTGTTGTATTAGTAGAATTACGAGTATTTTTTCCCACTATTTACCAGATGGACTATTTTTTCCATAAAATAAACATTTGAAGGATTGGATTGATACAAAACAGATGAAGAAAACTAAATAATTGTGTAATGATTTAAGGGACTAATATTCCAAAAATCCATCAACAGCACGAGCTACACAACAACAGTTGCAAAGAAAATCTACATAAAACACAAGAATGGATACAAGAATGAAGCATCAATATCTACAAGAGAAATCAGGCCGGAGATCATCCAAATATGCAAATCAAAATCATGAACTTGATTCAAAATGATGATAGTTTGATCCTTTTCATGAGCTAGACCGAGCAGCCCCTTGAGCACTAGGAGCCTTCTGTAATGGCTTCAATGCGGCCATGATCTCGAAAAACGAAGGCCGCAATCTTGGATCCCTAGGAACATCAAAACCAACTGTGTGAACAAGCATATGACTGTAATTTCACGACTGCAACCATCTTGACGGATATTTCGTGGTTTTGATATGTGATTGTAACAAGGTAGACCGGCATTCTTACAAGCTATACCATAGTGCCAAACATATTAGGATTATGACCTCTAAGGAATTTCGTAAAAGCACCACAAGTTCATCAAAACCATTCCAATTGAAAGAACAAATCAAATACTAGCATACTCACGTTTGCCAACAGCTGCGAATTAGATCTGCAACAACTCGATCAACGTTGTCAGGAATGTCTAGACGGCGATGTTGAAACCCAACAGCTCCTACTACCTGCATCGCATTCATCCTTCCCCATGGTTGCTGCAACGTGAAGAGCTCCCACAAAATGACACCATAGCTATACACATCACATCTGTATATGTATATTTGGAGATCCATTCAAAATTTCAGATGCTGGCACAAATTTGTCATAACAAGGCGAAGAGGTGAAGTGCACAACAGAGATGCATATTGAAGCAAGAAATCATACTTTTCGTTTGAAGGCTCATTTCGAAGTACTTCAGGAGCCATCCATTCAGCCTGTAGCAAAAACCATACACTTCTAAGATCATAATTTAGGTGAATTGTTTTAGTGGTTCATATGAGTATCGGACAAAGTAGACCAAATCTGTCTCCTAGACTGTACTTCAAAGAGGACACTGTATCTTATGCAGGATTCAAAAAAGAAAAGGTAAGAGCGAAACTTAACAGTTCCTGCAGTCGATCTTGAAGACAGAAACGTGCTGTGCTTCATTCTTGACAAGCCAAAATCGCACACCTGTTAACAGAAGAAAACACTTGCATCACATCTAAGCAGGAAGAAACGAAGATGTTCAACCAAAAATATCATCTTATTTATCCCCAACAAGTACGAACTACGAACCAACCTTAACAACCCAATTCCTATCAACCAGCAAGTTTGGAGACTTCAAGTCACGATGAACTATTACAGGTGAACAGGTATGCAAATAGTTCATTCCCCGGGCCTGAGATGCATGGACATAGCGAGGATCAGCGAAGTGTCTCACGGAGGGAAAAGCAAATCCATCAGATGCTCGATAGTCGATAATATAGCCAAATAAATACATAAGAAACACATACAGCGTCAAGAGCCATCTTCAAGCGCCTCCGCTCATCTAAATTATTGTTAGACCGGTGGATCAGCCTATACAGACTACCCCTGAAAATACAAAGCTATATTCAACATCTGACAGTAAAATAAATGCAATTACGAGAACAAAAATTATTCATTTAAACCAAGGTCAGCCCCTTCTTTCTATCCTTAATAAGAGTGTCATCCATAACTGACTGATTTTCCATACCAAAGCAGAAAAAGGGTTAGATCCATCATGCCAAACCACATGAATGACAATAATGCGAAATGTAAACTCTGTGATATGATGCATCAGCACTTAATGATACTCAATTAAATAAGAAAAGTCCAAGGAGAAGAAAAATATACAATCTTATTACGTACCTAGGAAGAAACTCAGTGACAATTGAAAGATTCGGAGGGCGGGTTACAGCTCCCATAAAGAGAACCACGTTAGGATGGCGTAATCTTTTCATGATGGACACCTAGTGCACAAGTAATACATAGCATTTAGTGATCTACGTCTGGCACGAAGGGATCAAGGATGAATCCATCTAGGCTGCCAGAAGAAATATGGTGCTCCAATAACTAGAGATATGTGGAACGACTGCGCAAAAAGCAAGTAGGCATGACATGTACAAACAAGGAAAACGGAAGCAACAGCAAGCATTCACATGCTAATGGATTTTATATAGACCCACAGCTAATCGGAACAAAACGAGAATTAATAGATCCATGTAACACGACATGAAATCAAGTTCAATAATGGAATTTACACCAAAAAGAAGAAAAAGGAACTCATAGAATGGAAGCTAATGGAAACTGAGTTGCTGCATAGACACCTTGAAATCATGCAAAGAAAACCCACGGAATTGGAGCTTCTTAATTAGCTTCATGGTTTCATAAATAGTCCTAGCACCTTATCAAGAAAAGATTACCTCATGCATGCATAGAATACGATACTCAGGCTTCATATCTATAACTTCCATTTCAACAACACTAGTTCAAGAAGCTGAAACGTAGTGAAAAAAGTTTCACTGAAAAATTATTTCAATTTTTAAGTTTATTGGAATCTAGCTTTCATACCTCACTTATGAATTCATCAAGGAATTGACCAGAAATGTCTTGGTCCAAAAACCTCTTAACAGCGACTTCCTTGAAATTATAAGTCAGCAGACATGTCAAGGTTCAGCTCAGACAAAACAAGAAGCAAAGTTTGAAAAATTTAATCCAACTTTACGTGAAAAAAATGACATGCTCTCCCAACTAAAAGACGATAAATAAGGAAGAACAAGTGAGCATCAGCCAAATACGCACCGTTCCATGCCAATCTCCATGGTATACTTCACCATGTGACCCTGAATAGAACAACTAGCAAAAGAATATGAGTTCAGATAAAGAGACAAAAAGGCATAAAACTATGGTATCTAATTTAGTACCAAGACCAATGCGCTCGCCCAAGGTGATCTCTTCCCATGGAATTTCAATATCCCCAATATCGTCGAGCATTGCATCAGACTTTGAACTTTCTGCACCACCTGATCTGTCAGATACTCTCTCCGCTTCGCTTTTTACAGTAGAAGCCTCATGAGCTTTACTGTCACTCTCAGGATGAGCACGTTCAGCGGTATCTCCATCTCCATCACAATGGATGCCTTCCGCTTGGTTAAACCTAGTGGCAGCAGGACTTGGTGAGTGAGGAGATGACTCCAGTAGCTCATACTGCTTACCGACAGCTGCCGTTGTAGCTACTACAGCAGCGGCAGTTGCGCTCGCTGCTGCCGCGATTGGAAAATCTTTGTTTGCATCAGTTCCCGTTCTCGAAACAGCTACTATCATAGATGATGCAACAACAGCAGCAGCAGCCACCGCTGCAGCAACAGGAACACTTTTTTCAAACTTCTGAGGGGGTGCTTCATGATCTAATGACACACGATGACTAACTTCCCCTAGTTCTTGAGAGCTGATCCTTCTTGGGTCCTCTGCAGGTGTTGTAGTATCTACTTGCACAGGCGGAGTAGGTTCAGAAACTGAAGGGTCAAAATTCACTGGCTGTTTGGACTGAGGTGTTCTTGTGTGTCCTGCACGATCAGGTAGAGGAGGCAATAAGTGTACGTGACCGGGATTGTCCTGGCCTCTGGTTTCAGGTGTATTACTATTCTCGCCTTCTACTTCAACTTGAGGCTTGGAAGAGCTGATCAATGATTCTGAATGATCAGAGTAAATTTCAGTGAATAGGTTGGGTGGTGCGACGACCCCACTTTCAAGCAACACATCATGGAGCTTCTGAGCTAATTGTGGATTTTCTTTTGCAGCATCAATCATGTATTGTGATACGTCCTTGAC
>JAOVYX010001650.1:0-12450 GCA_035668315.1 Drosera spatulata | reverse complement strand
AATACATTAGCGACGGATGTTTTCGTTTTAGCGACGGAAAAATTCCGTAGCTAAAACGAAGAATTTTTGTAGTGAAACAACCACTTAATTGATATTATCTTCGTCCCAATAAAATTACAACGTTGTCTTATACAAATAATAAAATTATCCATATTATAAATTATTCACGGGACGATAAAAAATTATTGTGAAATATTAATAATAGTTTAAATTATGTATTTCAATTCTGGGTCAGTGACGTAATTTTTTTACGTTATTAAGATGTATAACGAAACTTCTCAAAATATATGTTGAATAATACAGTGAGCATATAACGTCGTAATTTGAATAGAATGAAAGGAGTAGTTTATTATCTCTCTAAACGATATATGGCTTGTCATCCTAGGTACTAGAGGACAATTACCAATGGAAAGTTCTACTTAACGAGCAACTGATAACTTCAAACTTTTGTCAGAAGAATTCTCCAAATCAAGCATTCAAAGAAAGTACCTTGTTGAAATGGTAGTGGAAATAACAAAGGAAACCAACATAATCAAGGACCATAAAAGTTCATACGCAAGGAGTCCTATATGCTTTTTCTCAAAAAAAAAAAAAAAAAAAAAAAAAAAAAAAAAAAAAAAAAAAAAAAAAGGAGAAAAAAAAAAAAAAAAGAAAAGAAAAAAGGAGTCCTATTTGTTCAAATCTAGCAGATAAGTTTTCTATAACCAAAAAAAGTTCGAACCCATAAAACCATCAACATCAAATCAAAAGGGGACAATGCTCCTGAACATTGGATATGGAATGCGCATTGCTCTAGTACTCAAGTCGACAGACATTGTTACTTGAGGGGCAGAACATAGCTCACCCTTAGGATGTAATATAACCAAATACAAATTATTGAAGAAAGTCAATGTTAAATGCGAGGCATTACTATGTAGCAATTTTGTTTCGAAATTAGTTAAAAAAAGATTCAGGTATAATATTCACTCGATTTTTAATATGTAGAAAAATCAAAAGATAAGATTGAAGTATAATAGGCTATGTCTTATCCCACAAACACCTTCTTGTAATTATTTCCTACTCGAATCAAATATGATATTAATAAAATTATATTATTTTCGTTTTAAAATTTTTATAACGACACACATTTTGATATTTAGTTTATGATGATTAAACATCATTTTTATAAAATTAACGTGAAATACTAATGATAGAGTAACTTATATGTTTCAATCCTATATTAAAAAAGAATTTTTTTTCATAATATTAAAAATAAAAATAAAATACCTCGAAATATATATGGCCGTAGAAAACATGAGAGTCTGGTCTTCGTCAACTTTACTCACCAACGAGATGAAACAAGTACTGTAACCTATCCGCCCCCATATAACCCCAACAGTTTTCATCAAAAAACAAAAAAAAAGGCATGGGAAACCAGTAGTTTCCCTCATCACCACCGGCCTAAACCACAGCTGTCAGGTCCATGTAAAATAAATTGAATTTAAAAAAACAAAAACATCCAACGCCGTCTTCATTATAAGAAGGTGACACACACATTTTCCCACTCCCACATTTTCCTCCTTTATATTTGTCCCATAGTTTTCATAACATATTCATAAAATCATTTTTTTCAAAAAAAAAAAAAAAAACGAAACAGATGGCGATGGAGACGAGTGGCGAGGCGGCGAGCACCGCGGGGGCGGCGGCGGTGGAGAAGGAGATGACGGTGTTCACGGCGAAGAGGTACTCGATATTCCACACGATAATCGCGGTGGCTATTTGGTTAGGGAGTATTCACCTCAACGCAGTGCTCGTCGTCTCCGCCTTCGTGTTCTTGCCTTTATCCAAAGCGATAGGGTGAGTGATTTGTGGTTTTAAGCTTGAAGGTGATGTGAAGATGAGGTGATGAGAGTGTTGATGTGTTTGTGTTTGTGGTTTGTTATAGGGTTTGCTGGATTCTGTTGATGCTGATAGTGATTCCGGTCGATGATAAGGATAGGATTGGGCGCAAATTAGCCAGGTAATTGAGTTTGAGATCAATGACGGAGTGCCAGAGTTGCTTTGTCGATGCAAGGATTCTGTCGAGCTTTTGGTTGGTTGCCGATCGCCAATGTGTGCATCAGAGCATGATTCCGGCACTTGAATGTTGGATTGATAGTTATTGCATTGTTGCTAGGATGATTGGACTGTAATGGTTGATGCACGAGTAGGCACTGATTGTTTAGCAAGTGAGATTGCTGTTGTTTTACAGTATTGTTGAATTGGATGATGGTTTGTTGTTTTCACCAGGTACATTTGTAAGCATGCGTGTGGATATTTTCCGATAAGGCTTCACATAGAAGACTATAAAGCCTTTGATCCAGATCGTGCTTATGGTAAAGATGCAATTCTCTTTTTGATTGGCTGTACTCTAGGTGGTCATCATAGTTATGAATATCCTATGAATTCGAAGTTGTCATCTTACTGCTGTGGAAGTTGCACATTAGATGATATGTTGAATAAAGTTATGCCCCCTAAATGAGAGAACAGTAATCTTTGCCTGAGGACTGTGAGAAGTTCAGGAGAGCAGGAATGTGTTTATTTGTTTTTCTTGTGCATCAGAACCATGGTGGTCTTGCTTTGACTTAGATGTGAAATGTTGGGCCCCGACACTTGGTCATATACATGACCAACTGTTTTCTTGACGTCTCATGCACTATTTGGTAGGAGAATATCCTTTTCTTAGTAGTGGACCACTTTGCATAGAGTGGCAACGTTGTCTCTGTTCATAGAAATAGGATTCCTTTAGTTCTTCTTACTGCAGATCGTTTTAGCAAGATGGCATTAAGCATGTTAGAAGAAGATATTGACTCGAATTCCTTTGCTATTCTATAGTGATATTCGATTTGCAAGCCATAGCATGCATTGGATAGCATCATAGGAGTTACTCAAGGTGCCTGTTTTGGTTATATGGATTTCGAGTAGATGATCTTTGTGGTGACTAGTAATAAAGAAAGACAACAAAGAAGTGATTGAACCAACAACCAATGAAGATGAAGAAAATTCTGTAGAACCTTGAGGTAGCGTTAATTCCCTTTTGTACTTTGAGTTTTGGAGTGAATAAACTAGCACAAAGCAACATACAATGTGGTTGCATTTGGAATGATGCATTTGGTTTTTATGTTGATTGTTGAGTGATCCTTTGGTTCTAATGTTGATGCAGTATTTGGATACGAACCGCATTCCGTTTTGCCGATAGGTGTTGTTGCTTTAGCCGATCTTACAGGGTTTGTGCCTTTAACAAAGATTAAAGTTCTTGCAAGTAGTGCCGTAAGTCTTCTCATGGAGTGTATTAATTGTCATCTCATACATCTCGTGGAGCCTCCTTATTTTGTTCTGACCCTTCTGGAATGATTTCAGGTGTTCTATACACCTTTTCTGAGGCACGTATGGACATGGCTAGGTCTTGCACCTGCAACCAGAAAGAACTTTAGCTCTCTTTTGGCATCAGGTTATAGTTGCATTATAGTTCCTGGTGGAGTACAAGAGACATTTCTCATGGAGCATGGTTCCGAGGTTCGCTTCATATTTAGATGGGTTCGAAGTTGTAGGACTTGATGCATTTGTTTCTTTTGGTTTGCTCATTTGGTCCTCTTTGCAATCTGTCAAGTTTGTCTTGAACTTGGCTGACGAAGGAATATAGTTCCATCTTTCATGGTTTTAATTTCTTTCTGCTTCTCTTTATCCTGGGAGCAGAGCATTTAGAACTATATTTGATCTGCTTTAACTATGGTTTTTAAGAAAGAGCAATAGCCCACTCCTAATGAGAGAGCAGGACTGTATTGGATCAATACCTTGCTTGCGATTATTTGAAAGATGAGTTTGCACTTCAGATAAACAGGTCCGATATTTCAAGTATGAAGATGGTTTTTGTCATTTCTCACATGTGTTTACTTTGCAGATGGTTTACCTAAAAAATAGAAAAGGTTTTGTTCGTATAGCTATGGAGAGGGGTGATCCATTGGTTCCAGTATTCTGCTTCGGCCAGGTAATTGTTTTGCCGTTGACCGTATAGTTATTGTATATGTTTAATGGCGGGTGTCCTCAGCTAAGGTACACAGTTGGTAATAGTGAGTTTCTGTTGTCTTGAATTTTTTCATGTCTGATTCACACATGCTGTTAGACATTTCTTTGTTGAGGATTGATATTCAGTTTCAGTTGATGCTCATATAAAGTTATTTTGCTTTGATTCTTTTGCAGTCACAAGTCTATAAGTGGTGGAAGCCTCGTAGTAAATTATTTTTACGACTGTCAAGAATAATTAAGTTCACTCCGATATTCTTCTGGGGAATCTTTGGGTATGTTTAGCTTAACTAAACATTTATACCATATTGCAATCCTGATATTGCCAGAGTTGATTTTCTGAAGAAAAAAAAGGCCTGAGAGTAGACACTTTCTATTCCTCGCTTTGTCGCTTGTTATTGGCTCTAAGTGAACAAATCTAGTGGATTGTGCATTTTGTGTATCGTCCATTTATCAGATGAGCTTTCGTATGCTGCACCGAATGCAAGGAGGATGGTTGTAGAACTCGATAATTTTTGGACTCAACCATCACCTATGTGATTCAATTTGGAAAGCCAAATGTGATAGTTAGTGGTTTGGTAGTAGAGATCAGGAAATTCATCGAGGAAATATTAATCTGAAATGAGTCAGATTCCAGAGGATTCAAACAAATATTATGTCTACGAAAGAAAGTTGTGAAGGATGATTTGAGTATATGAGCACAATAAAGATGTTCCAAAACAATAACTAAAGATAGCTTCCACCTTAATATTTTGTTTGAAGAAATTTTTTCTTTGTGGTTGTTAATCACCTGTGACTTCTGCAGATCTCCATTGCCATATCAACAGCCCATGGACGTCGTAGTTGGTAAGCCTATCGAGATCAAACAGAATCTACAGCCAACTGTTGAAGAGGTATGAATGCTTCTCTTGACCATTGTCAGATACAAATTTTTTATTTTGTTTTTTTCTTTGAAAGGAAAAAAATGCGTTCTAGATGGAAACGAAAACACAATTTAACTAATGGAAATGAAGTACTAGTCGTAGAGTTCAATGTGGCTTGTGCTCGACTGCTTGTACGGTTTTTGTTTGCTTATACAAGGCTCTCTGATGACTATATGCATACTATTGATATGTGTTAACCTATATTTCAATACATTTGTGTAGCTTGACTTCATTGATCGGTGATTTTAGTGATCTATCCCCATCAAGATTGTTAGATTTGGATCTTGGTGAATGTAAATATGTTGGCTTTTTTGCAGCACATTTTATCTAGAACATGGATTTTGCAATGAGTTTGTTATGTGAAACATTAATGCATTCTGGCATTCATTTAACGTCCATGATTGGCCCAGTCCATAATCTCATTGTATTACTTGTGTTTTCGACATGCGTCATATTCTTCCTCGTGGTGTGATTTTTTTAATTTTTTTTTTCCATATCTCTTTGACGTTCTCGTGATCGAACTTGTTTGGTTTCTACTTTCTTACAACTTAGCAGGTATCCGAAGTACATAACCAATTTGTTGATGCACTCAAAGACCTAGTCGAGAGGCACAAAGCACGAGTTGGTCATGGTGATCTGGACTTGAGAGTTCTTTGATCCCCTTACTGTTCCTTGTAAATTTGTAGTCTGTGTATACATGAAATGAGAATAAGTGGTATGATCATCCTTGCCACAGCGGTCATGCATATAGTTAGATTATTTGGTTGTAGTTTTGAATTTGGTATCTATGTAGTTTTTCCATGCAAGTGTATAAAAATTGTCTGTGTTGATGCTTATTGAGAAAAATCGGTTCTGATCGGGAATTTTTTTTTGACCTGATTCATGAACTAAACGGCGCCGTCAATCTATTGATGTGAGCAACAATGGAAGAGGGTGGAATATACACAAGCATAAAACCTCATGTTTGTTCTTGTTGATAGGTTTATAAATGAATCTTAATATTCTTGCCAAAATGAATATCAGGCGATGCTTCGCTGATCCAGACCTTGTTTATCGCTTCCTCTTATTTATCGCTTCCTCATCTGGGTGCAAAACCTGCCTTCGTTTGCATGGAATGCATCCTATTTGAACATTCCCGAGCCAAAAAAAAAAAAAAACATCGAAGAAATCGAAGGATGACAATTTCAGCTCCATGGTATGCATGAGAGCAATTGCTGCAGGCTGTTGAATCAATCAACTAGCCACATGAAGAAGGTAGACCAGAGAGTAAGCGAAACCGATGCTAAACTGTAAGCCCAGAGCATTCACTTTGTCGTGCTCCAAACAACTGCGTGATTGTCCCTGCAATATCATGAATCAAAGTGAAGACTTCGAAGTTTAGAGCCGTTCAGTAATTGATGTATGTGCGTTCAAAGTTCGTTCTAAGGAGACATGCAAATGTTTGGCTTGAACTCATGCTCACCTATGTTCATTGCAGGTGGGACGGCGAACTGAAGCAGAAGGAAAATTGATACAAGGGATCTGAGTGCACCAGTCCGAAATGGATAGCGCTCTTTACAACGAGAATCCCGAGCAAAGGGAGAAATATGTAGCGGACAGCTATGATCCCGATAACAATGGCTGGCTGAACACCTGAACCTTTCAAACCTGAAAGTGCAATGCATGTTTCGGGTTAGAACCTTGGTGCTAGGGCACAAGATGATGGTCTGTGACTCCTTGAACAGCTTCCGCTGCTGATAATGTGAGTTTTTGGATATGATATTTGCCTAGCGGTGACCATAATCATGAGTACCTTTAAGGAGATTTCCTCCCATTATCAGGGTCACAGACGGAATGGCTGCATCGCTGCAGTTGATTAGTAAGCAGTTAAGCCCAAAAACTGCTGAATGAATGGGGAGAATCGCAAAGGGAAAGTTAAAGAAAGCAGAATGTGGCGGAGAAGATGCATGTACCCAAGCATAGAAGCTGAGTCCTGGATAACTCGAAGAGGAGCATTGCCACCGATGAGCAGACTCCGAACCCGTGGAATCATTCCAATAATGAATCCTACAATCCGCACCGAGTAGAACACAAAAAGGATCTTGAGCCTGCTGAATGTCTCCTGATATCTGGAAGACTCAAAAGGTGCATTGTATCTACTTCTCCAAATCTTAGTACGTCCTACTCTTTTGAACCGCTTATAATTTTCTGTTAGTACACCTTAAGTTGATAGCGTCTTTAGTTCGGGTGTCCCATCAACTTCTTCATATGTCTGGGGTTTTTTTTATTGTCATTAGGTTTCATGACTGACTCACTATGTATTCAAAGGATTTCTACTACCAGTTCCAAGTTCCAGCATCATCGGTTTATAATACAAACAAATACTCCAGATGAATCGTCAAGAGAATTCCCCTTGAGGTTAGATAGAGATTGTTCTCATGGAAAAGGAAAAGAGGATACCGCTCCTGTTGTTGAAGGTGCAAGAACTGCCTTGAGGTTCATGCTTTCTGAAAAATTCACCAAATGTAGCTTGATCCTAGACGTCATCGATATCTGCGAGTATTATGTGAATATATAAAACAGAACAGCTGATTAGTTCAGCTAAAATAATACGCATCTACTATGTATTCTGATGTACCTTAGTACAGGATGGAGAGGAAAAGGGGTCGCAGTCCCTGGTCGAGCAGTCCTCAGATGGAAGAAGCGACTCCATGATTGGCTTTATTGCGGCTTGACTTGAAGATACCCGGACAATGTTGTAAAAAAATGACCACAGGAATATGGCTCCTATCTGAATGAAACAAGAGTATGGTCATCTTCTGCAGCGCTCTTTTCAATTCGTAGAGTTCATATAAGCTTTGAATATAAGGCCAAGAATGCGAAAGAGAAGCGATCTTATGTATGATAATACACTACCGCCATGGAGAGTGAAACATAGGCGAGTCCATAAGAGCGACAAACATCTGGTGCTCCGAACGGGCTCGCTTTCTCTTTACATATTGCGGGGATGATGATCAAAGGTAAATTCCCCAGGTTCCCTGTCCACAATCAATCTTTGGAATAAGTAATTGGTTCCACGTAGAAAAGGAAAATAGCTTCTGTTTCTTGTGTGTTATGTGATCCATCACTTGGGTCAGATCTAAAGGCATTCACCTAGACGCAAATAGGTCGACTCACGGGGAGTATCTTTGGCCTGCTGATGGCAGTTGTTGGTGCATCGTGTGAGGAGTAGCATCATGCATGGTTATGCCAACGTAATAAAGTCTGTTTGTTATCATTTTTATTTTCTGATTTTTATTTTCATTTCACTGACTGATTAAACAAAATTGTTTGTTTTCGATTTTTGTTTTTTGAAAGGATGAAACGGAAACTGAAAATAAAAAATCAGAAAAAATGATTTTCCGTTTTTGTTTCCTGTTTCTTTTATTGATTTATGTTTTCACCGTTTTGAGCAACAATACCTTACAATCCCTTAGTGATCAGTCTGATTTCATGAGTTCTACTCCTTTTAAAGCTGCTGAGACTGTTTTGAAGTGTTTGCAGTGAAGCTGAGAAGAGTGTTAAATCACCTGCAGCACAAGCCCCTAGTACAAGTCCCTTGAGATGCTGAGGAGCCTTTGTGACTTTCACAAGTATCCATCCCATTGCTGCTCCGACGAGAAACGTGATCAGGATGTTGAATGGCATGAACCACCTGACCAGCGAAAGCTCTCAGTTCATTGTTTTGCAGCACATGTTTAACTCGGATACAACACAAAGAAAAATCATATTAACACAGCGAAATGAAATCAAACCTACAGCTTAATGAAGTTGTCCAAGGTGACGTCTGTGCAAGGTTGCTACTTGTTGGGAAAAGTTTGTGTCAGATGCAGCGAAAATTGCCCAGCATTTTTCTCTCGTCGTGCAATAAAAATGGGATAAATAAATAGCCCCAAAAATAAATAGAGTCGATACCAAAATTTTTACATGGAAAACCCGATAAAACCCATTGGAATCGTTGCGGTACCAAAATATCCACTAAAGAGGGATTACAAATATCGTCCCTATATTGTATTAGGAGATTACAATTATTAGAATAACTCTTACTAATTTTTTTTCTTTATGTTGTTTTTGTGTTTGGTGTGTTATAAAATAATTTCTGCCCCTATTTATAGGCGATTGATGAGCTCCTTTCTTTTCCCTTCTTCGTGGCCTTGATTTGCTGTTACCGCCTTTGCCGAATACAAAGCGATGTTTATGTTTCTCCTTCTTTTTACTTTCTTCTTTGCATTAAAAAGTTGTGTGGCTTTCCTTTTTTTTTTCCCTACTTTGATAGTGCATGGGTCCCACGGAAAGGGAAACCGGCATTACTGACTAGAGCTGGGTTGAAGACGAAGAACACAACCTGCATCACAAAACACAGACGAGACATTTCAGATATTTAAACCGAAGCATTGGGATCTCACAGATATTATCGCGGTCATTATGATTTAATAAGCGGTTACATTGTTGAGACTCTTCCTTCCATTCTCACCCAATATACCAACGATCCGAGAGCAGTGATCAAAAGGACTTCGGAAACCGGCACTGAAGCGACTAGGAATAGATCGAACAGTCCCATTTTCGGAACCTGCTTGTTTGTTGAACTTTCTCGTTGATGTTTATGAGAAGTAGAATGAGTGATAAGTGATCATAGCTAGAGTAGAGTTAAATGATTGCAGTTTTCAGGGACAGAGGAAGAGGAAGATGAAGATGCCAACGGTTAGTCAAAGCGTGATGTTCCCTGCCTAGTGTATACCTACCTTAAAATCTACCATGAAGTGTGCTGGTGAGTCTGGGTAAGCAATAAAAGCCGATAAATTATTAAGATGAGATGACAATGTTCGTATTCATTAATTAGTATCTCCAGTTTAGTCTTTGATTATACCATGGTGTATGTCTTTTATATAAATTTATATAAACTAAACAGTCAAACGACTAAACATTTTAGTCGCGGCACACGAAAATTGATCGCAAAATCGAACGGGCGACTAAAAATCATCCTCACGAAATCCTTCCTCGTTAACCGAGATTGACGACAATTGTTTAAATATAGTCGCAAATGTAGCGACTACATTACATATTTGATCGCAAAATATTTGGCGACTAAAACAGTATTATAGTCGCTAAATTCGCGACTAAAGTTCTTTTTAATCTCCAAAATTAACGACTACGTCTGCATCTTAGTCGTGAATTTGTGTTGACCTAATGCTTTAAGTTTTGCGACCATTGATATGTTTAGTCGCCATTTTCGCGACTAAACTGATAAATCGGTCGTCAATTTCGCGACTAATTTGATAAATTGATCTCTATTTTTTGCGACCAATTTCACCCTTTGGTCTTCAAATTTAGCGACTAAAAAAAATTTAGTCGTCATTTCTGTATCTCAAATCGCCTAATAAACTATTTTCTTGCGTACTAACTCTGCTTTTACAAACATCCAAACTACGAGAGGAGAGGTGCTAAATCTAACACAGTTCCATTGTCGAGTCCAATATCCAAACATTACAAACGCTTCTAATGTCTCAAATCCAAATCATAACTAAGTGTGCGACGTTACACAGTACATAAAACATTCAATTTACAGCATAATACAAACTTCCAGCAAATATGATATCAACGTCAATGCCTATTGTTGTGAAGGATTACAGCTTATACTTGGAGTTAGGTTTACCATCATTTCCTGTACCATTCGTTTCAATTCTTTCATCTCCCTCATGTTTCCTTCAAGTTTTGTTTTCATTTGTTTCTTTGTCTTCTCCAACTCCTTCGCATGTGCAGCTCGATCTGCTTCAATCCTATTGTTCGCTTCCTCTAATAACCGTGCTTGTATCTCTATTTGCTCCTTCAAATCTGTAATAGCTCTGGACTGTGTACTGGATACGGAGCTGCTTTTACCTCTGCTTGGTTTCTCATAAAACAGATGGGTTGATCCCAGTCCCAACACAGTCCCCTTAGGCAAGAAATCGCCAGTTGCTTCGAGGAACAACTCCGTCTCCGAGGAGGGACTACGCTCACTTTCTTGTGATCCCTCACCATCCTCTTGCAATGTTTTTATGTAATAACACAAAAATTTATCGAATTTAAAAATATATATGGATTAAAAATATACGTATGAAGCGTATGCAATGAACGCATAAATAAAATTTATGAACGATGAACGTTACATCGTTAAAGTTATTATGCATTTGAGACACAGGTTTAAGCTTGAAAATTTGAAAATATTGAACGAAATGTTATTATGAAATATTTGGGATAATTAAATCGACAACGATTAATTATCGAGAGACGTTATGATCGCATGAATAAATATAACGAACGAATCAACAACGTTATAATATTATAACGTAACGGTTTTAGTCCCAGAAAGTTATATCGTTAAAAGGAATATGATATTAATGTTTTTGGTACAATTAAATCGACTCGAATTAATTAACGGAAGATTAATATTACGAAACTAAGATAAAAACAGACTGACGAAAATATAACGAGGGACCAAACCAATTTAAAAATCTTCCGCCTTTTTCCTTTCTTTCCCACTTCACACACCCGACATCATTCACCACTCCACCCGACACCATCCACCAAGCCACCAACCGCCACCACCAAGCCACCCACCGCCACCAGAACCTCACCAACCACCCCATCATCATCTATAAAAAGCTAGAATAGGAACACACAGCCGGGGGAAAAGCAGCCGCGTCCCTCCCTTTGAGCCGTGCCGCCTTGCCGCGCCTAGCGCCACCATCCTCCTACTCCGACAACCATGGAGTTGCTCGTCGCTCCTCCATACCTCTCGCCGTGATCATCGTCGTGTGAGGAAGGTGAAAACACCAAGCTAGCTGCCGGCCATGGTGATCATCAACAACGAAGATAGCCAGCGCGCGCGGTTCATTTTTCCTTGCTCGCCTCGTCGTCTTCACGTCGCCGTCGTCTTGGACATCGCTGCCTCCTCTCCGACGATCACCAGGGAGCACTTGAGAAGCTGGAATGATACAGAGGGGATTAGCATAGCCCTGCGCAAGGATGACACGCATAAACCGAGAAAACCATGAAATAACAACTTTCAGACGAAACCAGAGATTCCGGCGAAGTTTTTCCGGCCACCAACATGTCCAAAGGGGTGGTGACAGGTAGATGGTGAAGGGAGTGAGGCTCGGGTGCCTTTGGTTCCGAGATTTGGACGTAAATGAATCTTAAAGTGCCTTAACGAGCTTTTTCGGTCAAGTTCCGGCCAAAGTCCGACGGGCAGCGGTGAAAAAGTATGGCGGAGCAAGACGATGTGTTTTGATGACATCGAGTGTAATGGGTGTCGAAGTTGGTACATAAACAAGCTTTAAAACGGCTTAACGAACCTTTTCCGACGACGTTCCGGCCATATTCCGGCCACCGGCAGTGACGGCGGTGGGGACGATGGTGAAGAAAGCAGGACAGCGGGATGACGACTTTGGGTGTCAAAGGTTCTAGGGTTTCTAAGAGTTTCTTTAAC